>RXPK01002370.1:0-84782 GCA_004143645.1 Protaetia brevitarsis | reverse complement strand
GTCGTTGGAACGGTTAAAAGAGGAGCGACCAAATGCTATAGATAATTGCGTAGCAACCGCCGGGTTCAGTTTAGGCGAAATTACCTCTTTGGTCTTTGCGGGGGCAATTGGATTTGAGCGGGGGATAGAATTGGTAAAAATACGAGCGGAAGCGATGCATATTGCCAGCGAGATGTACAAAGGCGGTATGGTTAGGGTACTTTACGCGCCAGACAGTCAACTGAAGCAAGCTTGCGTTAGAGCAAAAGAATGGGCGCGGGAAAGAGGAGACGAGATGCCAGAATGCCGCATAGCAAATTATTTATTTCCACATTGCAAGGTGATTGCAGGAAGTGTTTCTGCTTTGGAGTATTTGGAGAAGAACGTCAAGGAATTTAAACTCAAGAAGATTAATCGTCTGCCAGTATCTGGTGCTTTCCACTCGGAATTGATGGCACCTGCTGTGGAACCATTCAAGAAAGCTTTGCACAAAACTAAAATCGACGATCCTGTCATTAGCGTATATTCAAATGTGGATGGAAAACCATACAAAAACGCTGATCATATCAGAAAACAATTACCAAAGCAGGTAGAGGATATGAGAAGGTGAAATTTCATCGATCTTCTTTGATATATATATTTTTCGTTTTTAGATTGTGAAACCAGTGAGGTGGGAACAAACACTACATGTGATTTACGAGAGAGATCCTGGCGAATATTTTCCGAGAACATTTGAGTGTGGGCCAGGGGTTTCATTAAGAACTATATTGAAGCAAGTTAATGCGAAAGCTTGGGACCATTGTATTAGTATTTCAGCATAATTAATAATAAAGTTTTTAAACTCTTATATATTGTGTTTTTATTTTGAATACTTAATAAAACGAACGGTATACACACAAATGAGTTATACCGAAATTTGCTGGCTTTTACGATTTCGGAAAGTCCTTTGAAATTCAGTTATTTGTAGTAGTTTTAGTATCAATTGGCCGTTAGTACTCACTTATCTTCAGTTTTGTTTTAAAACTGCCTGGATGTATAATTATGCTCATAAGTATTAGCTACGAGTATAAATATTACACATTCCTGTGAACTATTAAGTCTATGCTTTTTTACTATCTCTGCGGTACAGGTATTTAAACTTTTTCCATGATTTTGTAATATTTTATAGACATGTTTTTAAGAAGTACCTACCTATCTACTAAATCTTCATGCAATTTCAAGATTCTGAAATGTCCGTTTCTTGCCCTCTTCATAAAACATAAATATTACTGTAACAAAAGCTCTCAGAAACACAACAAATTAAGATTTTTTCAACACAATACTATAATATTTACAATATATTTAACTCTTGGATTTCATTTTTAGCTTGTTTTGCTTTGATTATTCATAGAAAATAATATAATATTTGTGAGTATAGCTGTACTTATGCTCTGTACGTTTTAACCATTCCATTTTATTGCTGTATTTGTAATCCTAAATAGCTTTATTATTATGATTATGAATATCTATGGTAAGTATGCATATCAGCCGTTTGCGATGTATAACAATTGCAGTGTAATTGGTTGCATATGCAATAATAGCTGTATAGTTAGTTGCATAGCTGGTATTCCATTGATTTCAAATATTCAACAAGGACGAATACTATAAATTATAAAATTTTATTATAAATTTACATACAAAAATAATAATAATATTACAGTAAGAATTGCTAAAAGGTACGAAAATTGCAAATTTATTTAGATTATTCAATCTAATAACACCACAAAAATTGTAATAATAATGAATATAAATTAAAAAGTAATGTTACGGCAAGTTGTCGCCCACCTAAAATTATAGGTGTATACAGTGTTCGTATATGGGAGGGAAATTCCCTTTTTAGAGGGAATTTTGAACGTTAGAGGGAAAAAGTTTTGTTTTAGAGGGAATTATTGGATAAAATATTACTATTGCATCGATAAAAATAAGTTGAAATTTTTATTATTTTTGTATTTTGTTATTCATTTGCTTTAGTTAAAATGAATCTGTCATTGTATCGGTACATTTATTTTAATTTCGTAAGTAATTTATTGAAAAAAGTTAATAAGTTTGTGTTTGCCGCCAAGAAAAGGGAATTGCAGTGTCAAAACGGGAATTTTTCGTGTCGGCGCCGGGAATTGCCGACCAAGGTATATACGAACACTGGGTTTATACCAGTCACCTAGTGTTTATCCATACATCTCTATTTCTATTATGTCAGCTGTTGTAGAGAACACAGCACTAGACTGCTACCGCAAAATTTTTGTGTAATGTGCATAAAATTATCTTTAAATGGCACCTTGCCTCATTTTTTTATCAGGGTTCAGCCCTGACCAGCCTCCCTGTGGCTACGGCCCGTATGTGGGTTTAAAGCACGCGCGTATACAAGGGGGGGGGGTTATGGGGGTAATTACCCCCCCATGAGCCAACGAAACCTACTTGTAAATCAAAATTTTGCATTTAAAGACAAACATTCACCCTTCTTTTTTCCTTTTTTTTTGTGTAATTACCCCTCCCATGATGACACTATTCAAATTGTATCGAAAAAGTGTCGACCTTTTTTTTTTTTTTTTTAGTTAAAATAAAGATATCATCTCTATTACCCCCCCCTATAAACTCAAGTTGTATACGCGCCTGGTTTAAAGGTTTATACTTATACATATTGCTAAATTATTACATGATAGTTTAAAATTACATTTAAAATTGAATTAGCATTTGTAATATTATAATGATGATATAGCGGGTAATAAAGTATTCCGCGATTATCGCTGTAATTTTACAAACAAAAATTGAATGTAGTACATGTGGTTAAAAATTAAAAGTTTAAAATTTAATATAAATATTATATACATTTACTACGATAAAATATAGATTATAAAATAATAATAGAATCATTCTTACCTTGTTTATCTCAGATTTCTGTTTTTCTTGAGGGAAGAAACTAATCAAACTAAAATGATGATTGACTAATAGTTGGGATTTCTGAATTGCAAATTCACTGATCAATTTCAAATTTGTTGTGGCATACAATATATGATATTTCCATTTATACCTATATGCCATATTTGGGTTTGAAAATGGTTAAATAGTATATTTAGGATAGACGAAAAGATTAAGCTAGATTAAATATACATTAAGGAGCTTCTAGTGGGGAGTTTAATGATTATGTATTGCTGGAAATATATAAATTCTGGTACAGGCAATTGCTTCCGGGATAAATAGTAATCGTTAAATTGCCTCCCACAATTTTTAGCTACCTGATATATGATGTGTGAATTGGGTCCCGGTTGATAAATAATACAACAATAAATTACAGTCTAAATAACAGTTTACCTACTTATGCGACCAATTAAGTTCGACCCTTTCTTCTACTACCTGTGAGGAGGCAATTTACCGACACCCATAAATTTGTTTGGTACCTTTTTATTGACGGTGATATTATAAATTTTATTGTTGTCTGGCAATTTTAGGGATCCACAAGAATTCTTTCGTTGTTTATTAGATTTTAAAGTAGGTAGGTGTGCATTTCTTTATTATGAATGAAAACTAACGTTAATTATTTTTTTTTACGATGACATTTTAAATCAGGTTAGTACTAAATTTATTGTTTGTTACTAGAAAATAATGTTTCAATTATACAGAGATTATGCATTTAGTATAGTTTGTTTTAATTGATATTTGTATTAAATTATGAATATATTTAAAATTTATTAGACCTTGAAAGATGTGCTTTACAATTAAAAAGTAAATTTTTATATTAGTGCAGTGATATTACAAGGATAGAAGTTGGATTAAAGATATGTAATTTTTATTGCGATAATTATAGATTTTATTAATAAAGTTACAGGAAAATGTCAAGGATATAACTAATAACGTAATAAATATTGTTTAGATTTATTAGGTTATTATGTTGTTATAATTATAAAATGGTTATAACAAATTTACGATTATTTTCTTTTTATGAAAAAAATGTGTATATTATACCAATTTTTTGAAGAAAAACCTAATATACCATTCGGTTTAATTTGAACCTAACCCTTCTTTCTTCTGAGGGACTTGACACTATACAGTATACAGGCTGCTATAAACCAAGGTCCGTATATACAAGGTTACCTCGTAACTTTTCAACCAATCAAGAAAAAGAGCGCGAACGCGTTATCATGTACCCTGTTTTTAATAAATAAAGTGGTGCATATATGTAAAAATAAATGGCAATTTATATACAGTCAACATTCGCCGTTATTTTTATTTGAATGCGTGCTAGTGTTCTCTGAATAAAGTTTTTCTTACGACACTGAAAAATATTTAGGATAATAAATTGAATAATACGGTTTATTATGGTAAATTTAAAATAAATTCTCAGTATGGTTGTAGCTCGCGGTTTTATTAGTTTTTTAGTTTACCAAAAAAATAAAAAAAAACAAATAACAAATAAAATAAATAAAATAAACTTTATACAATGAGTACAAAACGTTGTCCTAGTGCTCCTGCAAGTGTTTCTAATAGACAAAAAAGTGAAAACCTTGCAAGAAAAAGTTGAAATATTAGATAAGCTTAGTAAACCAAAGTCAATCGCTGCGGTTGCCCTCCAATACGACATTAACGAATCTACAGTAAGGTACATTAAGAGAAACGAATCAGAAATCCGTTCTGCTGTTGCTGCAGCTACACCAGTTACTGCAAAAACTCTATACCAACTCTAAGACTCGAATATATCCCGTAATAGGCATTATTATATCAGATATACAAGATTAGATAATTATCGATAATGGGCATTTCTTTGATATATTCTCGTTTGTTAGTTAAGACGTGCTGGTATTTTAACTCGAAAATTCTCCCAGATAGGTATAGGGAACTTAACAAATTGCCCTTATTTTTAGCGTTAAATAATAATAAGGCACTGGATGATTCAAGTACTAAGGTATTCCACTTGAAATTTGTGATTTTTCTGTACTTTTTTTCGAAACTAATGTTTTCAAAATTTTCATGTACGCCCTGTACAAGATACAATAATTTTTATGCGTAATCTTGATGCATATACCTTCAGTCCATAACTATGCCAAGTAGATAGAAGAAAATTATTATCTCATACTAATGTTTCTTTAAGGGGTTGCAAATGTCACTTTTCTGGAAAGAATCGAACTCTGTACAACCGGAAGTGCTAGAGACTTGTGCATATTTTGCTTGACTAGACCAAATCTAGATTAGTATAAGTAAGTATACTCAAATTTTCAAATTTTTCTCATGAATTTTTGAATTTTTTTATCTTATATGATTATTGTTGTAGCTCTTAATACAATTTTACGGCATAATATCGTGTATTTTTAAAATATAACCTTCATTTTGAAATACCGATAAAACTTAGTGTTAAGATACTGCAATCCAAACTAAGAACTTTAAAAAAAACAAATACGATATAAAACTTTAGTTCTTCAAGAAATAAATGAAAAGATGTAGGTATACCTACGCATTAGTAACATGAAATTAATTTACTAAATCTTTGGAGCTTATATCCAACCACACTAGGTGTTTCCTTTTGATAATACGCTTGTTTAAAGAATCTTTTCCACAGGTTATGGCAATTATTACACTCAAGTTATTTTAGAAGACTTACAACTAGAAAAGAAAGTTATACCACAACTTGAATTTTAACTGATTTCTACAAAGTATGCATAATAAAACTAATTTCATTTTAAATCTATTCATTATTTAGGTTTGTAATTAAAATACAATACTCCACAATATGGGATACCTAAACAAAGAAAGAAAAAGTTTCTTTTGATAACTAGAATCTTTACATGGTATGTGCAATTTTGCTTCATCTCTAATTTGCAGACGCAAAATAAACGATTAAAACAATCTGCAACATTTCTAATTTGCAATTACTTTAATATACGTTTTGATGTAAATACGATATAGTTTTATATATTCAGCAATATTAGGCTCGTGTTGTTTTTAGCTCCTTATTTAACTACGAAATTAATCCTAATAAATTTGCTTCTATTTGATTGATAGTAATAACCCGGAGTGGAGTCTAGATGACACTAAAGCTACTGCGATTCAATTCAATTTATTTATATCTACTTATTCATTTCAAATGCGTCAAAATGTACGCAGTAAGATTTAAATTGGGGCCCGTTAATAGAAGTATATACATGTTTGGAATGTATTACGATTTTGAAAGTGCGAATCTCATCTATATTCTTTTGCATAGAATATTACGAGAAGAAGAAGTTATGAGAAACAGATTTAAGGAACCCACAAGCGTATTTACTTTTATGGAAAATTATATTTCTGCACCGTTTTTTTTTCAAAAAGTACAAAACCGATCTAAATGACTTTTTTGCAAAAGATTTACAGAGATTTAATGGGGGAGGCAAGAGAAAGCAGTTAGTTAGTAGATACGCAAGTTTAAGCGATTTACTTTATTCCATTTATTTATTAGCTTATAAAAAACAAAAAGAATAATCTCATTTTCCCCAGCGGTTTCCGAAAAAACGGACTAAATGTGTCCCAAAAAGCGACTTCTTAAGAGAGTAGAAAAATTGAAACTATGTATAATATAGAAAATATTACAGAAGATTGTAGCATAGCAATAATCTCAAAAAATATCCGATAACTCCATGCTGAACAACATTTTATTAACTCGGGACGATGCTTCGGGAATACGTGAATTTCTATTTTCAACGGAAGATCGAATAAATTAAGAAAAATTAAGAAAAAGGAAAATATTTACTAGTTCTGACTTGAACTTGACTTGTTGAGCCCTTAAAAATTAGCGACGAGTGTGAACCATTTTATTCCCATAAATCCACCAAAGTTGACTGATGGAGGAGTATTTCTCGATTCAATCAGTTATTCCAATGTTTTTTCATGTACACGGTTTTGTAAGCGCCTAATTTCCTTGGTGTCTTCACTAATTCAAGGTTGCTATATCGCTCTTATGTCCGGCATCTTTACACGTTGAGCGACACTGGATGATTCAAGTACCTACTATAAAATCTTTTGATAACATATATAGACAACTCGGTATATGTTCCTTCGAACACATCCCAAATAACATGTAAGCCTGCGACGAGCTTTTTTACTTGCTTGATTTTGACAAGCTTGACAATAAAATGTTATGACAACGTTATTGTATCATTTACGTCAATAAGCGCAACAGAATGAACATTGAAATAATTCAAAAACATTTACAGACCCTCTTTAATGAAAACGTTGTGACAAGGTTATTGTCATTGTTCGCCAGTGATCCATACCCGCGCGTGACTGATAAAGTAAATAAGTCATTATAGCCATTAGTTTTATAACTTTCTATAAATCGGTTGAAAAGTTAATGTATTGAAATTGTGAATTTCAAAATGTCTGAAAGTAAGAAGAAATGTCGGCAGTACAACATTGAGTATTTGAAATATGGATTTATGCAATATCCAACAAACCAATTATTACCTGTGTTTAATTTTCCAAAAAGTATTTTCAAATGAAGCCATGAAGCCTTTTAGGCTCCAAGAGCATTTGAATAAAATACATGCTGATAAAAAGGACAAAGATTTATCCTATTTTCAAGGACTTGAAAAGATATATTTAAAACAACCAACTATATCAAACCTTTTTGCATCGTGTTCTAAACAAGAAGATGATGGACTACGAGCTTCATATAATATTTCATTATTAATCGCAAAAGCGGGAAAACCACACACAATTGGTGAGGCATTAATTATGCTGGTAATCGCAAAGAGGTAATCGAAACTGTTCTTCATCATAAGACGCCATCAGATATCATCAAAAAAATTCCTTTGTGTAATAAAATACAGCGCAAAGAAGAGTCGATGAAATGGCTAAAGACGTTGAATTATCATTATGTGATTACTTAAAATTGGAAACCGATACAAAGGGGAGAATCCATATTTAATACCATACACGTTTTTTTTTTCAAGAGAAAGAAATTTCTATTCGAAATATTTTGTCAGTTGTTACAGATGGTGCTTCAGCAATGACGAGGCGTCATAAGGATTTCATTGCGCATTTAAAACAAGCAGTACCAAATGTACTCGCTGTACATTGTGTTATTCATCGTTAGCATTTGGTTGCAAAAAATCTTAATGAACGCCTGCATACGTCGCACCATTACGTTATTAGAGCAGTCAACAAGATAAGAAGCAATTCATTAAATGACAGGTTATTTGGGCAACTTTGTAGTGAAAATGATGAAGACTATAATTGCTTGCTGCTGCACACAGAAGTACGATGGCTCTCGAAATGGGTTTGTCTGAATCGCTTTTTTAATCTATTTGACTCAGTATGGGACGAAAACAGAGACGATGAACTGCGCGGAAACTTGATTGCGTCCAAAAATGACATCGCTTAATTGACAGACCTTTTTAAAATATTTAATGACGTTAATTTACAATTGCAAGGTGATGAGTTGAATTTAATAATAGCAAAAAACGTCATAACTGCTTTTGTGGGAAAACTTCTTCTATTCAAACGAAATCTCGAAAGAGGTGAATACAGCCACTTTCCGACATTATCAGCATTATCGGTAAAACAGGAAGATTTACTTACTTACTGACAACACCTGGACGCTCTTCATGCTGATTTTACAGAGCTATTCCAGGATATTTTAAATATGAATATACCAAGCTGGGTTTTAAACCCTTTCGCAAATGCAGATACAGCAGAATCATCAAATTTAGAAGAAGAACTCGTAGAACTCAAAACTAATGAAGAATTAAAAGTAAAATTGCAAAATGGATACCAAGAGTTCTGGCTCGAAAAATCAATATCAGCTCTCCATCCTGGATTGTGAGAAATAGTACACAAGTTTTTAATTGCGTGTCCTTCATCACTTTTGGCTGAGCGTGGGTTTAGTGCAGTAGCTAATTTTCTGTCTAAGAAAAAGAATAGACTTAGGATAATCACTGAGCGTGATGATTTGCGACTGATGTTAACCAAATTGAAACCCGACATTAACAAATTGTTAAAACTCCACCAGCCTCAACCATCTCATTGATATTTATGTTTCTTATTGAATTTTGTTTTTTTATTGTATACTTTTTTACTAATGTTGGTTAATCGTCTTGTCTTTACATTTGTCCAGTGCCCAGTGCGAGGTACTCCACCTTTGTGTATTATGCATTTGTTGGTTAAGTTATAATTTTGTCAATAACACTTTGTATGGTCTTTGTTTGAATTAAATATTTTTAGTATAACATGTTTTTGTATTTTTAAATAATTAATAAGCCCCCCTCAGCCACGACCACGAGTAGCACTATTACATACACACAGAGAGAGAGAATTAATTTTTAATTTGTGATTATTAATAGATAATAGACAGACATATAGAATTGGTATAATTAATTATGTAAAGGATATGTTGGATTTTCTTTTTTTTGCAAAGGGGGCGGTAGTCCATAAAAGGTTGGGAACCTATGGTCTACAGTGACCAGTCATTATTTGGACAGTCTTCTTATCTTTATTCAATAGCAGTGACGGCTGGTACTAAAGGGCACAAGGGCACGTGCCTACCCAACCACCAAGATAAACACAGAAAGAAATTCGCATTTAATTCAGTGCATTATTTTATTTTATTATTTTTACGTATTTTTATAACGATGGTATCAAAGTTTCCTTCCGCACCGCAGACGCAGTTGCGAACGCTATGCGAAGCGAACTATGTGTCGGGGCACTCTTTCCGATGTACCTATTTGGAGTATGAATCGGACGGCTCCGTTTATCTTCGCTATATGCGCTTATACGGTCGCTTCGGGGCACGCAATACCGTGTCCCCAGTTAACGTCTTGCATTCGTTGCCCCTGCATCGTTTTTAACGTATACCGAGCATGTGTGATTTCAAAGGCTTGAAGTGACGTTTATTATTAATGATCAGTTCATTGAGTGCACAATCTTAAAAAAAAACCCGTTCTTATTTGAGAAAAAAACTTTTAATTAAAGAGAAAGGAAACTACACTTCCACAAGTAAAACTCGAACTTGAAATATATATGAAAAATATGAGTGGATGTGCGGATGTTCACTAACAAGTAAACTATTTTGTTTTATCTGTTTAATTTTTAAGAAAGAGGTTAATGCGTGAAATAAACAAGGGTTAAATGATTTAAAGCATATCGCAGAGAGGGCAAAGAAACACGAAAATTCCGTTTCTCACATGAATGCTGCGTGGATTCTAATGTTTTAGACAAAGTGGACATACGTGAATAGTTACACAGTGCTTATTTGCGACATAAAACAACGAAGATGTGGAAAAAAATCGTCATATTTTGCGTCAGTAAATTATGTGTATAAAAAATGTGAAATCTTATCCTATGTTGGACAGCGTAAAATTGAAAAGTGAACTTTCAGTAATTTATGAGCGCAAGGACATATGTGACGTAAATGTGGGTGGTGTTTTGCCGCTTTTAGTGTTCATAACACACAACAACTTAAAAAAAGTTTTGACGGAAACATATAAGCTGTTGGATATTATTTGTGCAACCCCCATGTCGACAGCAGTATGTGAACGATGTTTTTCCACCCTCAAACGCATTAAAACTTTTTTGAGAAGCACAATGTCAGAAAATCGACTGAACGCATTTTACGACAAAGTCACAGACGTCTTTTCCGGCATGAAAAATAGGAGAATGGATTTTATGTACAAAAAATAGGCAAGTTCTTATATTGTGCCCACCCTCTTTCATAACTCACGAGTCGCCACTGTTCAATACATCAGTGTGTCACGATAGATTTATTACGTATTAACAATGTATTTTAGCATTTCAAATACATACCTACTTTAAAAATGCAGACGTTAATAATTATTATCTATGAAAACGACGAAATGTTGATTATTACAGTTATGAAAACTGCATAACAGGTACATGAATATTGAATATCGTTTTGTTACAATGCAAAAATGTGTTTCAAAACACCCATTTCAAAACCGGATTTAAAACCGATTTTAAAAACAAATTTTGACTGAAAATAAATATTATTGTCATATTATTGAATACATTAATCTACAAGGAAAAATATTGTTTATTGGTGCAATAAGTTTTGGCTGGTCTGATAGTAATTAAGCTAGTTTTAATTAATTTAAGAGCGGTTCCTCTCCGTCTGACTACGTCGGTATCGGGAGCATAAACGCCCCATCGAAAGTGATCGGGAACGCCGATGACCGATCGCCAAACCGGACTTCTTGCGCGTTGCTGCTTCAGTTTATCCGTTTCATTGCGAATAGTCCGTTGCTGGTCCGTTGCTATGGTTATTCGCGGCGCGTCAAACGGTCGAAGTGGTTGTCCCGCGTAACGCTCCAGTGCCGGTCGACGTACCTTTCGTAATAATACGTTTTATTCAGCGTGGGTCATCTACTTTTTTTTTATTATTATATTACAAACATAGTGTGACTGTTATTACAGTTAACTTTACCACACTTACAGGTTGTGCTTCAACATGGTTATATATTTTCGCAAGAAAACATTTGGGTAATTTGGACCAATTACCAATCAATCCCCGATATACGTAACTCTTTTTCTGTAATTTGTACAATACCGATTCGCACGACGCACGTGCCTCGCATGATAAAACAGATAACACTCGTCTATCGTTTCGATTCTAGCCGATAATAAAATATTTCGCGTCGCAAAACTGCGCGGTTCGGTCGTGTGTGCTTCAAAACTGTGGTGCGTCAAATAGCCAAGTGCCCTTTTCTGTGTACTCTCGTCGAAATCAGCGAGAGATGCGTCAGAAGTGGAATAAAAAGGAGAACGATCCTGTGGATCCTGGCGAAGGACAACCGGTAAGTGGTGAACGCAATAGAAACAAATTACATATACCACAATAAAATCGTATTTATATCGCCCAAGATAACTGATAGGAAAACGTGAGGATTAAACGCGAGTATAGTAGCTGTTTAATCTAATGGTGATTGCATTACGTGACTCAGTTTCCACAGTTATTTTGCTGCAGCTGAGCCGTTGGCGTTTCTTCTGCGAAATACATAAACATATTGGAAGAAGAGCAGTAAATGTTTCCATAAGTTAAAATGAAAACAGAAGTGCAACCTTGGCATACACGCTGTTTTGGTGTTTGCCGGGTGTTCTAGAATCTGGAGTTTAAAAGTTTTTCATGCGAAATAAAAACAATAACAATAACATCACCGGATTGTTTTTCGCATTTTAATTTTAAGTGCGAAATCTGTAGGTAAAGTAAACGCAAGCATGATGCATTTATTTATTGATAGTTTTAAATTTGTTGGGCATCCCAAGCTTTTTTTTATCTTTTATTAGCCATGATTGTTTATTGCTTCCAGGTACTGATATATTTTATTATAGAGCAATTAAGCTTTTCCTGTTATTATAACTCCAATAATTACTCCAAAATAGGTGGGAATTTTATATAGCAGATTCGATATCGGCTTCTATTTCTGGATATAGACACATTCCTTTTACATAAGCAATTGTAGTAATTAACATTAATTTGTTTATTTAAACTAAAATAATGCTTAGTTGCTTTTTTTCATTTTTGTTTACAGATAAGTAATACTTCTTTTTTGTAAAAAAAAGGCTCCAGTTAATAGGAAATTGCTGTTTTAAAAAGGTTGGATAAAATCCGTGCTGTCAAGACTATCAGACAAAATTATCACGTTTCTATCAGTCCTAGAATTTGCACTGATAGAAATACATTTGACAACCTTTTTTCACGGACCCTGTCAAACATATTTTTAATTTAATTTTATATTATTATATTATATTATAAAATATATTTAATTTTCATACTGTTTAGAGTTATCGGCGGTTGAAAGCAAACAAGCTGCTTGACATTCCCACAAAAACATCAAGTTTAGTCAGGTTGGTGGACTTTGCCGGCCATCGAACTCTTCCAATTCATCTATCAGTGCTTCTTCATGTTAGAACCATATTTACCATTGTGCTTCAAGAGATAAGTCCAACAACTCTCTAAATTCATTCTCAAAAAAGTGTAAAGAATGTGCTCCTATGAGATAACTATAAAAATAACATAGAGAAATTATTATTCTTGGATAAAATTAAACTCAAAGTGTTGTCGACTCCGTTTTGCAAGCAGTAGCATCTGTAGTGTCTTTCGGGAAATCCCTCAATTATGACGGTTAATGTGACAATATTTATGGAAGGTAGATTTTAGATTAGGATTGCGGTTGCCCATGTACCTGTTTCACCGCGTCCTTTTCAGATCTATTGTGATCCCTTTCTTAATTAGACCTATCATCCTCGAGAGTGGCTTCTTTGTGTAGCTGCTAGCTGTGGGGTTCTCCACTCTTATTACCAGAAACCTTGTCCTCGCCAGGCCGTAACATTGGCACATCACACGACATTGAATTGTTGTTTCTTCACAGTGACCAGTCAGCACCTACAATCATTTTTACACGTTCCTATCTTTACTCAGTCTATCTTTAGTAAATTCAGGCCTGTGTTCCTTTAGCAACTCTTTTGCCTGTCTTTGTCCCGGTGATATTTGCCACCACTCTCTGGACTGATTTCATATCTATTCATTGATGGATTTTATAATTTGCGATTTGGTACAGTCAAAAGAACGATCAGCTCTAACGAATGATCTTGACAAACCTCGCCTGGCCAGATGTTAATTTGCTTTAGGTGCCCATCTCATTTATGGCACTTACACAGTCTCAAATCAGTTTAGAGTCCACACTTACGGAACAAATTGCTTTAAGTGTGGACTGACTGTCAGAGAAGCTAATGATGCTTTTACCTCACTCGGTCCATCTTTCTATTTCTCTGACATAATTATGGAAGGTAGCCACATCGTAAATAACTATTTTATTAAAGTTAATTCCCTTCGCTGTTTTTCTAGTGTTCATCCACAAAAGATCAATTTTCATTCAAAATCACATTGGTCTAATTCTTGGACTAATTGATAATGGAACGGATGAAATTTATTTTTATTTAAAATTGTTCATACAGATTTCAATGAAATTCCTAATACGCTTATATCACCCACTGCCTACAACTGAAAATTCGTCTTCTTAATTGGTTATAGTTTTAACTTGTTCCTTCTTTTGATATTCCACTTTTCAAATGAAATCAGAAAACAGTTTCTGCCACATCTCCTAATACATGCGCCATATTAATTAATTCTTCTTTGGCAAACTTATTCTTATTTATTTATTTAAAAAAAAAGTCTTGATTACTTTTATTAAACACCATTAAACGCCAAACATTTATTTATGTTATTATGAAATCGTAAACCACTAAACTTACAAATACGACCACAATGATAAAAATGAATGAAAATCGTAATAATTTAAAAAGTAAAAAGATAGACATACGGACATGCTTAATAAAAATCAGAGTATTTGTTAATAGGGATTCAATGATGTAAACATATACAGACTGCTTTATTTAAGGAAAGCGAGATATCTCCAATTGAAATTATTCGAGTTTTCACTTTAGTGAAGAATACTATATAATATAGTTGAAGCATAAACATCTGAAAGTGTAAGTAGATCTGTACTAAGATATTTCAAAATTTGCTTCACTTATATACTAAGTGGCATTACATAAATTACAACCGCTTCTCCAATACAATGTAGGTGACATAATTTTCGAAGTATCAAAGGTATCTCGGAAATTATGGAATTTATGGCTAAGATGTATTTTGTTTGTTGGAAATTTACTCATATTTTTAGTGACAGGAGCATTGTACAGGGTCTGGCAGGAAGTATGACGTTTTTGAAACGAATATGACGAAGTATAGAGGAAGTGTAGTGTTTTCAGAAAGGTTGCTATGTGACTGCTGGGAGATTGGGCCATTTTCTTTAGTTTAGTAGTAAATCATGGAGCCATGGCCATTATAACACCATCTTTTCGTGTCGGATACTTTTATTGAAACTGGTAGTAGCTACCCAACGCAGATTTCGTGCTAAATTTAAACATGGCAAACTTGGAAGTTTCCAGTCGAAACATTATACTGAAGTGGGTAAATAATCTCCAAGTCTGTATTTTTTTTCCAAAAGAGCTAGCGTGCGCTAACTCTTAATTTAGTGGTAAGCGATGGAGCTATGGTCATTAGAACACCGCCTTTTCGTGTACGATACTTTTATTAGAACTGGGCGTTTGGTAATAGCTCTACAACGAAGATTTCGTGCTAAATTTGATTTTGGCAGGCATGGACGAGTTTCCACTCGAAACACTATACTGTAATGGGTAAATAACCTTCTGGTCTGTACTTTTTCCAAGAGGGGGGAGCGTACACTAACTGTCACCCCACAGTACAGTTATGTTACGATGTAATTTTTTTTCTCCCGAAACTGAGAAGATGTCGAATTTCCACTGAAAGGGTATTTTTCTAGCAAGATGGGGCAACCTGCTATACTTCAAGGGAGTCTTTGATAGCTTTGTTAAGACAGTTATTACTAGGGCGAATCATTTCGCTGCGCGAACACATCGAGTGACCTCTAGGATCGCCTGACCTGTCCCCTTGTAACTACTTCCTATGGGGGTAGCTCAAGGTCCCTTTTTTTCAGTGAGATACCCCGTATCCTTGCAGAGCTTTCTGTTGCTATCACGCCCGAAATTCGTGCTGGAGGAGTGCAGAGATACAAACGGTCATCCAACGCCGAGTAGATAACAGGCCTTGGAATTGGAGAAGGGGATACTTCGAGAACTAGAAGTCAGTGGTGGCGTTTTCGTGCGTAACAGCGGATAGGCATGACATCTACACCTCTACATCGCTACACCCGGCTATGCAGGTGCTTGCTTACGATTTACGTTTAATAAAGTGTGGTACACGCAATTACATGAGAAAAAAACTGTAACAATCATTTTCTTCTAATGGTTTCTTTTAATGAAGTTTTTTGGTTGGGATTGTTTTTGACGTATCCTTCAAATTCAAAGGAAATAATAGTTTTAAATAAACAATAGAGCACAATTCGCTTCCATCTCACGTCGTAGGCCCGAATATCTAGTCGGCGTTGGGTTATCATCTAGATGCCATTTTCCGTACTCAGTTGCTTTTTTTACGTATTTCAAATAATTATTGAATGGAAAACTTTGTTAAATTTGATAAAAAAATAAAAATTTTAGCTTCATTGAAAAATCAGTTATGATGTTTTAAAAAACATCTTACACCTCTACCGGACCCTGTATTTAAGAAAAACAAAATTGAAGGCTGTACTGAGATTGCAAAACATTCTATACAAATGCCAATTGTTACCTTATAAAAAAATCATAATCTTGCAATCTTATCTCTTATTGCTTACGAATTATAGAGGAATTCCCTCTTAGCGAAATATCCTGTATAATCTGCAGAATAATATAATTTATTGTTATAATTGCAGATATATATAAAGAAAAAAATGTATATTTTCGTCGTTTTTTCTTTAATTAAAAAAATATTTAAATAAAAGAGAAAATAGTTGCAAGAATTCTCGCTTCAATACCCATAATACGTTGTACATACTGAGAGATAAAAATGTTCACTCAACCAGATGCATTTTTCTTTTTAAATATGTATGTATAAGCAATGCGCTCTAATTACTGAATTTACCCTTTAAACATATATGCACCTGTAATTTAACATTTATTTGCATTCATTTCATAGGTAAATGCGATAAATGTTTGACATTAAAATTAAAATGCATTCGTCTCACTGTATATTTTGTTATTAGTCAATACATAACGGAAATTGATCGACCAATTTATACATAGAAAAAAGTACCAATTTGTTTGTATCGCTTTCTATTTAATTTAATTCTTCGTTAATTGAAAACCGTAGATTATTTTGTTGTAAAGCTATAGATATATAGTTTTAAAATGTTTCAAAATAAAGATTTAACCGGTAGATTATTAGTGCTAAAATACGGAATTGCTGAAATATTTATTTAGACTCATTATAATTAAAAACCTTGATTGTTGTTGTTTGCTTTTGTTTATAATTTGTATTAATATTTATTATTTTTATGTGGTTATTTATCGCACATATAAACATTGTAATACAAATGTAAAAAAAAACAGTTAATGTTGCTTTCTAGTAATATGAAATCTGTATAATACTTTCATCAAATTTCACTATTTTCTATACGTATATTTGATTGGCTAACGATTATTAACTTATGTGTTTAATAAATTTCCAGTGACTAAGCAAAGGCGATAATATCATTTTTCTAAAATTCCTTCTTTTATTTATATAATTAAGTAATTAAATCTACCGACCAAATGCTTAAAGCAGCGAGATTAATAGATACTGTTCGACTTTATAACCTTTAGTCAACGGAGAATTTCATGGCTCCCATATTAAAATTAATTGAAACACTTTAATGTGCCACTCAAGTGTTCTTATTCCCGTCACACAAATTATAACTCCAGAACACCCAACTACCAGAGCTTACAATTATTTAATAGTGTCTGCGTGTAGTTGAGCATTCGTAAAGTATATACATATTTATTAATAAGTGGACGAACCTAATCACTGGTTTGACACAATCGCTGCTTGCTTGGTTTGTCTGTTGTTGTTGAATACCGCATCTGTGTTTAGTAAATACAGGTGAATCGATTTATAAACAAATATTCATTGGGATACCGTAATTATTAATTGTTCTTGACTGCAAGCGAGTATATTGACAATGGCTGTAACTGTCTTATTTCAAGTTATCGGATCTACGGTTATTGATTTAATAACAGTTAGATACTTGTGGAGTATACTGTTATATACAATAGATTGTAAAGACAACGGTTTAAGTTTATAGTTTTACAAATTATGAGACTGATTCCATTTATTCTCTGAGATGTGGGACAAAATAAGTATTAGAGGAAGATTAAACGTTAATTATACGTAACCGCTAATAAAACCTAATTAGCTAAAATTATTAGTCTTGTTTGTGATTGTTTTATTAATATCCTTCCAGCTATTTTAAAATAAGTATTCATGAATGTTTATTGCAAATTAATTTCCACGTTTCTGCAGGAAGTTCATGAATATTTTATGTATGACTTATAGCTATATTCCTTCTTTAAAACTTAATGGCTAACAGCCATTACTTTTATTCATATTTTGAATGCACTTAGACTGTTTTTTATCATTACGCAGCTTATCACTTGTATGCATTGATATGCGGACAAAAACGATAAGGAAGAGTGGATCTATAGTAGATAAAAGTAATCAATATTTAATGTAAACATTTAGTCTATAAACTAAACTTTGTGGGAGTATATGCATATTCCGATTAAGTGCATCATGACTCATTTATTATTATTATTGATTTTATCTTTACCTCAGTAATTGTCTTACTGAATGTTCTATCTAAAGTAAATCTGATGTGTTTCCAATTAGGTATTGCCTCTGTTTCGTAATTTATTAAACAAATAAAAATTGCAATTCTTTAAGGAATTCAGTATCAATTTGTGGTATAAATTAGTGATAAGCGCTTACATGAGAAGAATTTTGTGCGGTTGATTAAGAATGTCTGTGATTCATACTGTAGCAATTTTCATTCATACGTGCAAAATATTAGTAAGCTGTATGTCGAAAGGATTTAGCAATATCCTAGATAAGTTTTAATAGTTCCTTTGTTCATATTTTCCGTAGTTTTATAATTGGTCATTACCTAAGCTTATCTGCGATGTTATAATCTACATGTTAGTGTTTGATAATCTACTGCCTTTTGAATTACATTGTGACCTATAATATTTACTTATGTCTTTTCTTTTGATGTATAATAATTAGAGTGATCAACTTTCGTCTGCGCGCCAGGTCAGTACTAAGTTTCAAATATGTGACATAAACGTTTGACGCAACTATACAGTACAGTGCCGGGAAAGAGCAAAATTATTTATTTAATTAACTATAAATATTATATATAAGCCCCTTATTTAAGTAACGGAAATGGTATAGGATTGCTGAAATGTTTGTTGCATTGAGTGTTTAAAGATTTTTCTCACTAAACCGCTCTCATCGCGATGATAAAACATGCTTATATTTTGAAAAAGATCGTTCAACATTAGAATAATCTTTATAGGTAGATAAGGAATCAGATACACCACCATCAATATGTAGTCCGATTTGTGCCAGCACAATAACTGTTTATCGCACACTGTACAAACTATTTTGGCACCACCATAATGTAAATCCTGGAATTCACCGATATACTTTTCTACATTATGAAACAATGGTCGTTTTCTGGGATTTTCTACGTCCGACATTGTGTTACATTTACAATACGTAAAACGTTAACGGAGAATTGTACTATGTAGTAACAAGACTTGACTAACACTGATACTAGATACTAGACACACGAATCGGAGGGAGTGATTTTATTGCCTTGAAGATATACTATGGCTAAACGTTCTGCATAGCGCGAGGCGAGTGCGGCCCGTGTAAGCAGACACGTCTGACCACTCTAATAATAAGTCCAAAGTTAGTTTCTGTGGTTGATACGATATTTAATAGAAAGATAGATATTTAATAGATACAATAGAATTCCTATCTCATCCATTTTGAATATAAAATGGTTTCTCTATCCATACATCGCGAGCAAGTGACGAACGACGGAGCAAGTGCTCCGAGTAGGTGGGACTACGTTGATTTTGTCGATGCGTAGCCGCATAAAGGACGCAGCGGAGGTGGGGAGGGATATGGTAGATTCTATATGAACTGTGCACAAATTGAGTGTGCTCCTGTGCTCGGTTTCTTTGCGTTCTCGGGCAACGTTAATAAATCGATCGACATCAACGTTCAGATATTGTGTTTTACGGATAAACTATATTATATATGTTTTGTTTATGAATGACTCAGCGTTCACAGGTCGTAACTACCATAAGAACTAATACTGTTTGTTGGTGACAGTTTTATAACCAAACCGAGGCTGCGTAATTATTTTAGTTTAATAAATAACATACGTTTAAACCCGCGCACACAAAATCACAAACTTAAACTCGTAAATCTGTAACTGTTCCCAAAAAACGTACATTTCCTTCAAAAATATAAATAATAATGAATTGATTTTTTTAGAAAAACAAAAATAAATTGGTAACAGCGCAGCCGCAGTTAAAAACTACGCCGCGTCGTTAAATCCCTCTGCAAAAGCCTACAAAGCAAAGCCGCCGCTAACGCGCTTTGGTACAGCCGACAAACAAAAAAGAAAATATATAGTACGTAAAAAAAGTAATGAAATATACAGTACGTAAAAAGATAATGAAATGCACACGAAACAAACAAAGTAATATTGTAAGTAAACACTAAATAATACATAAATAAGAATTATGGATGCGAACAGTTTTACTGTGCAATATTTGAAAGACAATTTTAATTCGTTTAGTTATGAACAAAAAATTCAAGTTAAAAGTGTGGGCAGATAAAACCAGAACTTAATTTGACGCTAAATACAAAGGGCAAATCTAGAGACTTTACAAGAAAATTTAAGAAGGACATACGAAAAAAATGATTGGATTTTAGTTAAAAATTTGCATGTTCTTAATTTTGTGCACACCCTACGCTTCCGACCACGAGCCGCCACTGATCCTAATCGATTTTAAACTCATCATTACAAATTAAAAATCCCCAAACGTCATATTTAACATTTAAAACTAGATATAATGATGTCTTTTATTATTATTGGCAAACCAGTTTTCTTGTTTGCCCATACATAATATTTTCTCATTTCTAATGAATTTGTGATATGCGATTACGAGACTAACTTATTAATCAAACCGGTTGGTAAAATATTTGTGTGTTATTTTTTATATGCAAATTAGTTGACGTAACAGGTTTGTTAATTAATATACGTAATTTAGTAACCTGGATTTTGTTAACGATTGTTGAAATATTTAATGAGCGCCTGATTTAATAGCGCACTTAATCAGTTTTACTTTAGTAATTTGCATAGGAATAATTTGCAAAATTGTCTTCATTCTTTCAGGACGACACGACGTCAGAAAATAGATTTTTGCTTCTATCAGACTCTTGTTTACAATTTCACCTTGTTGAATTTCTACTATCTAATCCAGATATCTATAGAAATCAATTACATCTTCTTCGGTTACAATAAAATTTGACCCACTTACCGCAGTTGATTTAAATGCCATTTGCGTCTTACTGCGCAGGATATGTCAACGAAAACATGCGCGAAACTTCCTGAATACAATAGTAATGTAGGAAGACACGCGCGTCCACGTCTTGTATCGCTTTCGTTGCATTGTTGTCGATGGGATTTTTTTTTACGTTGGAAAGAGGAAAAATAGACAATACAGCAACAATCGTGACGAGGTGTTTCTTTACATAATTCCACTGTTAATTAGTAGGTCAGCCTCCATTATACACAAAAGGATTTAATACCCGCATAGGTTTATAGCAAACGGTGTTTTATTTTTTAATATCAATACGGATTACACACTCATTACAAATAGATGCAGTACAGTTAAACATATTGGTATTGTTTATTATTGTAATATAGAGTATTGTTTTGTTGTCATATCTTTGGAGAGTGCAAATAATGATTTATTATCTTTAATTGCACGCAGTTCAGGTTTGTACGGCAAGCAATAGGGGTCTGGAATTTTATTAGAATTACTAGGGATCTTAAATCTTTGTTATATGTTTTATTTGGTGCTGTAAAGAATCATTTAGATATTTAACAGACCTTACTAAGGGATTATTACTCAGGTATAGAATAGATTATTATCTCCTAATTGTTTTACGAGCCTTAAAATAATAAATTGGTTTCAATATCACTGCTTAATTATATTCTGCAGTTATTCATTATCACAAACTTTTGCTTAATATAAATTTTACTATGAATTTAGTTTGTTGTATATGGAAACGGTCATTTCCACCCCTAATCTATAATTTATCCATTCCCTAACATATTCCATAACTTTGAACATATCCGTGTAGATTCCGTTTTGTTGTTGCATTTGGAAAGAAAAAATAAAAGTGCTTTACTTGAATGTATGGGATATAAAATTCCACAAATTTTATAGTTTAACTGAAGGGTATATAGATATTGAGAACATACTACGCTTAAAGTAGTTGAAATAAGAATTTTATTCTAGAAACAAATAATAATGGAATTGCAAAGATTCATTATTTATATACACAGAGAAGATGATATAATGGAGATATTGGAAATACATATAATGCTATAAGAAAAATCTGTGTAATGCAATCTAGATTATAGGAAAAATATAATTCCTTTTCTTTTTAACAGACGTTTGAGAAAGCCTAAACATTTAATATAATTACACCATCATTTCTTTAATGTCTCTTGGTTTCGCGGAAATTGTAATAATAAAATTCTGAATGCAGAAATCTAAATTTAACGTTTTGTCAATGTTAACATTGGCTTTTTGTAAGAAAATTTGTAAATAATAATTATTTTAGTATTTTAAATATTAAAAAACCTTTTTGGATACAAAACAACAATATACATAGGACAAACCATTCAACACCTTTCTAACCGTATTAATACCCACAAATATTCATTTCACATCACAGCTCTTAAAACACATGTATAACAATAATCATTCATTTCATTTCAATAAAACTGAGATATTGAATAGAGGAAACCATTATAAAGCTAGAACCGTTCTAGAAATGATACAAATTAAAAAACAAAACAGTT
Organism: Protaetia brevitarsis; assembly: GCA_004143645.1. NCBI lineage: Eukaryota > Metazoa > Arthropoda > Insecta > Coleoptera > Scarabaeidae > Protaetia > Protaetia brevitarsis. The sequence continues at coordinate 62,184 of RXPK01002370.1, read as the reverse complement.
CTGTTAATGACAGACAGCACATTGCAAACTTATCAAACTTATGTTTTTCTATATCACAAATTAGAATTTCTCAAACAAAATAAACGTATTAAATCAACCATGTATAACTTTCAATTTTATATTTTACCAAAACAACTACATATAAAACATAACTTCTTGTAGTATTGGTAGTAAAAACATACACGTATATATTTTACATTTGCATTAAACGCACAGTTCAATGTAATCTGCTTGAAAATGTCACACAAATAAAAAAAAAAAAAACCAAACAATATTTAAATTTTTAATTTAAAATTTAAATTAAATAAATAAAATAGTTATAAGTTAATTACAAATATGAATATATTTCATTTTCTTTTTACAATTTTAAATAATTAAGGTAAGATTACAAAAATATAAATCCATTTCTCAATTTGTCTAGTTTCTCATATCAAAATAGATTTTTTGTTAATATTTAAAATACTAAAATAACTTGTTTACAGATTTATTTACAATTTCGAGAAAGCCAATATTAACGTTGGCGAAACGTTAAAGTTTAATTTTCTACATTCAGAATTTTATTATTGCAATTTCCGCAAAACCAAGATACAATAAAGAATTGTAAACGAAACGGAAAAGAAAATATCCAAGTATTATCATCATTATCGGAAAAAAATCCGGTTATCGCAGATGACTGGAGTGAGATTAGAACCCACGACATATGTAACAGTCAAGAGCCTAAGCAAGGCCCAGTACTTGCCATGTATGGATTTTTTGTTTCGGGATATGGTACAATATTTCGCCTACTACGGCAGAAGATACGAAAACAAAAATTAGAAACGCTCTCAAAAATTATCAGTAACGCCATATACATATGTATGCTGAAGAATGTTACAACAGTATTTGAAGAGAGGAGTATTTTATAAAAAAAAAACCTTTGTGACTATTGTGTATAGTTTGTTTCTGCTTCTTAAAGTTTATGACTTTCATGTAAATTGCTAAAAATAAGTATAGTTTAAATAAAAGTAGTTTCTTGGAACAATATAAATTTATATCTCTCCATGCAAAGAAATACTGGAGTTTTTATTTAAAATGAATTTAATTCAACATTCTATTTAAAAAAAAAATGACATTTTCCTATAAAATTCATTTAGTTTTCAACTAAAAAAATCCATAAAATGTACGGTGTTCCATTAAAAAAAAAGAACATAACTTTAACGCATTTAAATAATAGATCTAATCCAGCTACATATAACACGATATATAACTTTTCAAAAATTATTACTGTTTGATTACCAGAGGCCACGGCGTTACCATTGCTAAGGTGCAATGGCAGCCGTCGCTTTGATGATTGCAGTTCTTATAAGGAATTTTTGAGCACTGTCTGCCCTGGTTCAATTTATGCTGAATATACATTCTTATTGAAGTGAAATAGGAAAACTACCATATATATACCTAATGTTTAGACCAGGGTGCAAGTTGGGAAAAATGGAGAGGATTAGATTTGTGGAATTGTAATTTTAAAGTTACATATAATTGTACTGAATTAATTGCAATTTTGTTTTGCCTGATTCTAAATTTCTTAATAATGTCCACTTTGTTAATTGAACAATACTTACTGGATAAATGAAAATATTGATTTCACTAAATTAATCAAAAAGAAGTAACAAAATACACATGATTGCCTTCACTAATACCCTTTTCTTGCCTCTCCATTTTGCTGGAAGTCCAAAAGGCTAGAATCAAAATTATACTGTAATCGTGCGCTCTCTCAACCTTCATACAAATGGTAAAAATATTGCATTTCCACACGTTATTCCAAAAAACCCAAGAAAAAAATAACAAAAATAAGAATTAACTTCTAGTTGGTTATGTCAAGGCCACGAAATCTACTCAAAACGCATTTGGTGGTAAATTAGATAATGCCAGTTGGACATGAAACTAGTATATCTTTGCTTGTAACTGTAACACGATTGTATATGAAAACGAAGTTTCTTGAAGCAATTTACATTGAATATACCGGATATCCCAGCCCATAACTTTTTTATTTATGAATATTTTTTTTATATAAAATTCGAATTGTGTTTACTTATTATCACTTTCGGTTTTACCGGATACCTACACAGCCGAATTTAAAATCTTAAATAAAATACCTGCATCCCTAATTCTTCTACGCAAATGGATGATGCAGAAATAATTAAAATAATTCGATTCTTTCCATTCAAATTTATTCAATATTATTCGATGGGCAACATGTTTCGGCCTGCGATGGCCATCTTCAGGCCATCTTCTAAAACGTCACACATTGCACGGTACTAGATTAGACACGACATAGGACGCATTTTTAAATTTAAACTTAGTTCCAATTAAATGATATTCCACTCCTTAAATAAAAAAAATCAAACAACATTTTTAATTTGTTTATACTGAGAGGTTTTAGAAGAGCCTAAAGATGGCAATTAAAGGACGAAACATGTTGCTCATCTAAGAATACTAAATAAATTCGAATGGAAAGAACCGAATTACTTCAATTATTCATCCAAAATACCAGTATATTTCGGCATATTTGGATTAAACGTTTTCTGAATCCGAAAACATATAACTTGTTAGTTTTCGTTTCATTGGTTACCAGAAATTTGAATTTTTATGTTTCAATTTAAAGTGCGGCGAATACGGCGTAATATAAAACAAAAGAATATGACATGTATCATTTTTTGGTGGCATGTTGATAGTTAGTAGTATTTTTGTGTATTCGCCTCACTTTAGATTAGAAAATAGAAATTCAAGTTTTTGGTAACCAAGCTAACGAAAACCAATAAATCATACGTTTTGGGATTCAAAAAATTACATAAAATGCTGCCTTTAAAATTTTAAATTCGAACAGATTTCCGGTATAACCGGAACTCATAAAAGTGTATAGTAATGGTTAAACAATTGAAAAGTTAGAGTAAGTAACTCATTTAGAATTTTATATTAATAAAATTTAATATATATAATATTTATAAATAAAAAAGTTACCTATGGATTGGGAACCCCGTATATCCCAACAATTTTGTTTTTGCTGTCAAAGTAGGTAATTTATTTGGATTAAAAATTTTTTTTAAGAAGTATTCCGATATCTTTTTAGTTTAAATAATGTTTTTTTTTTTGTGTAAAATACGTATTTTCAAAGATATTGATTTTTTTATCATGTACCTTTTCTTGTACCTTTACCAACTTGAGGAAAGTTCTTAAACGCTAAGTTACTTCTAATATGAGGTTTAATATGTCCATAGAAATTGTTTAATTACACACAAATTAATGGCATTAAGGACAGGACAGGATTTTTAGAGCATAATCTACATTTCTATTTATACTTATATGCCCTAGATGTTTTCATGAGAGGATGCAGTTTTTTTTTTTTTGTATTTATTTTATATCATCGGCAATCGAAGTAAGTAATTATAATCGCTTGCAGTGAATGCTAATGCATTTCTACCTACTTTCAAAATGTGTCGTAATCACAAATAACGTTATAGTAATTTTATATATTGCATACTACAGGAGAATATCAGCTATAATAATATTCTGGTCTGGCATACGTTTTATAAGTTACTGTACTGTAATTTATAAGATCTGGTAATTTATAGGCATTTTATTTACTTAAATTAGATCTAAAATTATCCTTATTTTTTTTTTTTTTATTTAACAACAAATACGTTGTACACATCATATTTTCAGTATTTTTACCAATACGAAATTTAATTGCGTTTGCTTCGAACTCTCCCAGAAGTGCACTTTTGGGATATAGGGCAATGTTCTTTGACCTTTCGATCGAACTCTGGAGCTCTTCCTGGGCAAAACTGATGGAATATAGGTCGGGACATCTAGGGAGTAGTATGACACATTATTTTTCAGCGATTGTAGTTGTGCAACCAAAAAGTAGTTAATCTCATATTGACATTGTTTATAAACTTTTGCTTTTCAAAAAGATTAGATTATTTATGTGGTATTTACATTTAGAGCGTAGTGTAGTAACTGGATTGTGCATTAGAATGAATTATTTGTTACAAGTATTCGTAATAATCCTGCAAAGCCTGTAATAAATTATAGTTATTTAACTACTGAATTGTCGAAAGCGCATGTACGTACACATGAAATAGTTGCTCACGCATACATATATCGAGATATAACGATAACAATCCAGCGTCAGTAAGCGTGTTTGATTTTTGTTACTCTAGAAGTTTTGTACGCCTACATTCTACCCGCCACTGGTTATCGACCTATTCGATAATTATTTATCACCTAGAGTACATATCGAAGAGATCACAGTGAATAGGATTAGAAATATCCTGCATTTATAGCTCTAGAAATGGTTGTTATTTTTGTTATGCAACTTAACATTATTGGCCCCTCCAAATATTTGTCAACCGATTGTATGAATGTGTAAACATGTATGTCTAACATTTAAATAGTCCATAAAATAATATTTAATCTGCTATAATGTTTTATGTATGCGCAAAATAAATTTGTAGATGAGACTGTTATATATACATCGTAAAAATACCTATGCAAATGGTTTTAGATTAAAGAGTGCGTAATATTTTTTTAAAACAGATACGTCATTATTACTAGTTCTCTGCGTAATTAAATGATAAAATATCTATGGTCTTTAACGTTGTGATTAATGAATCAGAAAAGCATGTGTAAGAAATTCTAGAAGAGGAACAGTTTTTTATGTCGGTGTGTTTATTTACACGGTTGTAAAAATATTATTGTACATTGTCATCATCACCTAAAATAAAGCATAACAGTTTTTTCGCTTTGTTCAAGAATAAATTAGTAGTAGTTGACATCAGTTGTAATTGCTTTAAGTTTTGTCTGAATAAATGTCTTTGTTTAAATAATGAGAATTTACAAAACTGTGACAGTCATAACACTACACTCTTGAAAACTTCACTGCACTGGAAGTATCTTTCAGCAGCAAAGCTTCCATCCATAGCAGTAGTGTTACTACTCCTATTACAATTGTAGATAGATCTATTACTTTTTTGAAAACTCTATTACCTTATTACCTTTTGTCAAAATCTATTACTTATTAATAAGGACAAACAACCTTGTAGATTTGACAATGTTAACACCATGATACTGAAAAGTGTTTGCATGGAGATTTTGACACCCATTACTTGCATCATTAATTTATTAATCGAAAAGGGCTCGTTTCCTAACATCTTGAAGTGTGCTCGCGTTGTTCCCGTATTCAAGGGTGGTTGTATAAATAGTATCGATAACTACAGGCCAATCTTCATACTCAGCATTTTTTCTAAAGTGTTGCAGAAACTTATAGCGACCGAACTATGGAAATATATAGATAAATGTAATATTTTAAATGAGAATCAACACGGCTTTCGGGAAAATCGTTCCACCGAGACAGCCACGTTTAATTTTGTCCAACACTTGCAGAACCAGATGGATACAGGAATATGTAGCAGGATTGTTTTTTGATTTGTCCAGGGCGTTCGATACCATCGACGGGTCGTTTGTTGCGGATAAGCTCCACGCCATGGGTATTCCAGGGAGTGTTAACAATCTTATTATTTCCTTCTTATAAGGAAGAACATTACGTGGAGGCGAATGGCACCAACTAGCATGGGTGTGGCGCAAGGTTCGATCCTGGAACCCGTAATTTTCCTCATGTAAATAAACGATCTTCACTTATATATAAACTCGGGTAAAACTATAAATTTTGCAGACAACACGTCTTTTCTATTATCGTCTAGTGATCAAAATGAACTAGAAACGAAAATTACCGTAGCTATAAATGAAATGAAAGACTGGTGCGATCGAAATAATTTAATGTTGAATGTTTCTAAAACCAAAGTTCTACGGTTTTGGACACGTAAACGAATGCGAACTGTTTTCGTTGAGACCAAATTTTTGGGCGTCATGCTGGATAGTTGTTTAAGTTAGAGAGCACATATTGACTATGTAGTGAATAAACTTAGTAGTGCCTACTTCGCCATTCTAAAACTTAAGAGTACGCTAGAATCGCGGGATCTGTTGCAAGTATAGTATACGCTAGCTTACCTCCACATTTCCTATAATGTCATTTTGTGGGGCCGTTCTTCGGAAGCCATAGTCGCGTGTTTATGGGACAGAAAAGACTGTTAAGACTGATTTTTGGTTTGAAACCGCGAGAATCGTGTCGACCTTTATTTGCGGCAAACAAACTGTTGACATTTCCAGAGGTTTTTATATACAGTGACCGGCATAAATATTGCAATATATGAGAATTTTTTTATTATTAAAATATACTAAAACTTTTTTTGGGGATAGGTTGTGCTTGTCTGGGAACCCCAAAATCTATTTTGACACACGTCACGTGACCACTAGTATGGCGGTAAATTTAAAAAATATGATGTTAATCTCCAAAAAGTGAGGTTAGATGACATGATATCCAAAAAAGTTATTTAAAAAAGTTGTTTAGAATTCAATTTTGAGGCCGTGTGTTTTGTAAAGATACTTTAAAAAATTTAAAAATCACAATTTTTCTAAATATTGTTTAATTGAATTACATATTTTTTCGTTTTTAGCAGCTCACCTACAGTAATATTTCTGTAAATCTGGTTGATACTCAAACAATTTTGTCAATGTTTGCATAATTAACACAGTGAAAACTGAAAAGTACATTTTCGTAATGATAGTTGTCGCTACAAGGGACTGTATCTAGAAGTAATAAATAAAATTTTACAAACATTTTTATTTTAAGCCACTTAATAAACATTACTTTTATTGAAAATTATAACACTTTTTTGTTTTCTGCATTAAAGTAAAAACCGTTAGTCTAAAACTAATGTCATAAGAGTACATGCGCGCACCGAAGGTATCAAAGTTTTGAAATTAGAGAAACTCAATAGAAGTAAATGATTAATAATAAAGTACTTTTAGCTAATAATATGAATTCTTATTAAGCAAAAACATTTAAACAATAACTAATAGTAATGAACAACTTGTTAGACACATATATTGTTCTGTTTCTTATAAGTAAGGTAGGCTTTGAAATTAAAACAACAAAATAATGTAGTAAACTATTTTAATTTTCTGGTAAATGACTAATTACTACTATTTTTATTTTACCTACTGTTTATTATTCGTTGTTCTCTAATTTCAAAATCTACTTTAATACTTTCGGTGGGCGCATGTAGAGTTACCAGTTTTGGACTAACGTTTCTCATTTTAATCCAAAAAACAAAAAAAAAGTATTATAATTTTCAATAAAGATAATGCTTCCTGAGTGGTTTAGAATGAAAATGTTTGTGAACTTTCATTTATTAGTACTATATACAGTCCCTTGCAACAACAATTGTCATACCGAAAACGCACTTTTCAGTTTTCACTGTGTTAATTATGCAAACATTGACGAAATTGTTTGAGTATCAGCCAAATTCAGAAATATTACTGCTGTTGAGCTGCCAAAAGGGTAAAAAATGGAAATATGTAATTCAATGAAACAATATTTGGAAAAAATTGTGATTTTCTTTTTTTTTTAAATATCTAAATTAGCACATCGCCTCAGAATTGAATTCTAAGCAACTTTTTCAAATAACTTTATTGGATATCTTGTCACCTCACTTTTTGGAAATTTATGGCATATTTTTTAAATTTACCGCCATACTAGTAATAACGTGACGTATGTCACAATAAATTTTGGGGTTCCTAGACATGCACAACCTACCCCCCCAAAAAAGTTTTAATATATTTTTTTATTATTACCTTTTCTTGGAATCTATTGCCTTTCTAACAAAATTCTATTACAAGTAAATTTAATCCAGTGATAACATGATATAGTAATAACGTTCAAAAGAATAAGTTAATTAAGGTTGGTGCAAGGTGAGTAAAGAAATGTAATCATGTATATTTGAAGAAGCAATATATCTTAAACTAAAGTAAATAAAAACTTGTCCCAAGTAATATATTATAAAATGCTCTTCTATATCCATGATTCCATATGCATAACATTATAAATATTTACCATGTGAATATATTACATATTTAAAAGTTTAAAGGCAACTATGCGCAGAAACCGCGTGCCATAGCAGATCTGGTTTAACTCCCGCAATATGATACTCACGGCAATTTTTGTTCGGCGTAGATACGTATGCTATACATTTTGAGCAACTGTACCATAGTAAATCGTTTTAAGAAAATTTTCTGTATTTATAGAAAATTCTATTAATTTTTATATATGATATCAATAGTATGTCAGTATAGTAAACGACTTCCCTATTTATAATGCATTCAACGGTAGTGCTATACAGTAGACGCTGCTAGCGTTTCTTACCATACGGACAGAGATTATGCCTCTCTCTTTCTCTCGTTATCAATGTGCATATTTTTTTTTGTCGGACCCGTCTGACATGAAGTATCCGGAAACACTGCAGCTTCTTGGCCTTTCGATTTTGTTCTCCCATTGCTTTCTACCCATTAAATTAATTCCAGTATCCTGTAGTAATTTGTGCAGGTCTCTGGCTGGACGATCGAAGTCATCCTCAGGGTTCATTTGTGGCTTACCAAAAATTGCCTGTCCTTTTCAAGCGTTTTCCTATTATCCAGTCTGTAGTTGGTATCTAAAGTGTTGATTGAATTTTTTTGTAGGCGACCTGTAAGAAACCTGGTGAGATGCAAAGATGATTTCTACTCAGTTGCAGAAGTTGTTCAAGGTCCTTTCTTCATCGTCCTTTAATAAAGGTTTTTCCATAAATTTGCCTGATTGTTTTATCCTAGTGTTCTTTGTGTTTTTCCTTTAACCCAGCTTCTTGCCTGCCCTCGTGCTGTGTTTTAGACTCCTACAGCAGGTTCCAGGTCTATATGTAAAGCCGATGATCCTTGTCTTGATATCTGATTGGATTTTCGTTTTATCCGATTGCTGAATGTCCGAGCACTCACAGCAAAAAAGTTACTTTATTGCTGCTACCACCTAAGTTCTTCCTTCTTGTGAATGCTATTGTGAGCGTCTTAGAGGGGCTTATATTTAGATTCGACCTTCTCGGTTCATGCTTGTAGAGCATTCCGCACTGTACTATTAAATGTACCCTGACGAGTCAAAATGACAAGATTATCTGCATACAAAGTGTTAAGTCCTTCCACAGCAGAGGGGACAAAACCTCACCCTGTGGACATCTTCTTTCAACTCGAGCCACCAGTGTCTCTCCCATGGTGGTTGTGTAAACTGATTTCTCTTTAAGCATGTAGTCTATTCACTTGCAGCTTGTTTCCTCAATCCCTTTATTGCTCGATGCTTTAGGATTGATGCTACGGAAGTATTGACAAATGCCTTCTCTACGTCGAGGAATGTACCTAAGTACACTTCCTTGGCTTTCAGTTTGCTCAGCTCTCTGTACTAGCTGATGCAAGGCTGTGGATTTTTCTGCTTGATATGCATATGACTCATTGATGAAGTGCTCGATATGGTAGTTTATCATCCCTTATGTGTCTGTCTACCAGTTTTTTATAGCATAAATTACACCAGATTTATTAGTCTTACAGATTTTGCTCCGTTTTTTTGGTTGTTTTGCATATACAAGCTGAAGTTCTTGACAGGGTGGAAATCCACATTTATTGTTTATGGATCGAAAGCTGGAGAAAAAAGCACCTGAGATCGGTTAACATCTGGCAGGACAAAGAAATTCAGTATGTATTCACATGTTTGGTGCATACGAATTTCAAAAGTTCCATTGTTTGGATTTGTATTTGGAAAACGAAATTCTATAGTGGTGGTAGTACCAGCGTTCAATATCTGATATACTTTTTCTTGGTAATCTATTTACGTAAAATTACTTTTTCTGAAGACCTTCTGTTTCATGATGTGAGAACGTCAGTAGCAATTTGCGTTCTTTAACCAGCATGATAGCATATCTTTGTAGAAGTCTTATAGAGCATAAATACAAAGTTGCGAAATGACAAATCTCTTACATGTACGTATTTCTTGTTAGAAGTATATTTAAACTAATAAAACATTTCTGCAGTATTAGCTGCATTACGTGAAACTTATTATTGTATTAAAGAACAAACATTGTATCACAAACAAAGTTGATTATTTGGGAGCAGCAAACAATTCCTTAATGAATAAAGCTGGTTTTCGAAAACGTATAGTATAAATAAAGAGAAAATAACAAAGTATCTCCGAGTCCTCAGAAAGTTTAGGATACTCATAAAGTTTTAGTGTCTTTGTTATTTCGTCGTTAGATTGTTAGGACAAAGCGTTGCGTCGTTGCCTTGTTATTCTATTGTCAACAGCGGGATATATTGGAAGTCGGCCTAGATCTTTGCAAAAGAAAATATTAAAATAAGGTTGGAACGATATAATATTTGAAACGTGAAATAATATTTGAACGTGAACAATCATATGCCCATAGCAATGATACTAAATTAACGTTAAAATATGCACTTTTACCGATAAATTTCTTTTAAAACTGCGACACATTGAACATTGCATCGCCATTTAGCTTTAAAACATATATTCTTATCATTTCAGCCTCGACCTAAACTACTTTAAAAGGAGAGCAGGCCTAGAAATAGACGTAATGGAAAACAAGCTGTTATGTATTGTGCAGTTCTTTACACAATTTCGATAAATCGTTATCCGTAATTCTATCTATATTTAGCGAAATTGCAATTCACTTTCGACGTTGCACTGAATCGTGGCGATCAAACCAAAACTCGTTTGCCTGCTCCCCCACACGGTGAATGTTTTATAATCGAATTGCGAGAATAACAGTATAAAACATGTGAACCAGGTATGTACGTACAAACATATCGCAGTTGTTCTGCTATTCTACGCTGATGGTGGCTGCAACCAATTCAATAAATAAACGATGACAAATTGCAAAAACAATTAAAGCGACATGACCTTGAGTCCTCTGCGCGTATTATCGCTGTGGCTGCAACAACAAAAAAACAATACGTATAGCTATATTGTGTAGTACGATACGAAAGGAGATATGTAAATATTTTTGATTGTGTGGCGCCCATGCTTTTAGCTAGCTATTAATTTCTAAAGAAAATGTGGGAATTGTCATTTGTATCTATAATTTGACTGAATAAGGAAATTTAAACTTGACCTATTAATTGTTTATGGAGTGCCTTGAAGTAATATGGTTGTTCTTTTCATAGCCAAATAAGGTGCGAGTACCGTTAGTGCTTTGTTATACAGTACACACACGAAGATATATCAGAAAATAACGAGACTGGTCCTGTATTACAAAAATGTAACATTTCTTTAAAAAACTTACACTGATTCTATCGTTTTATGTACTTGTCATAAACATCTGAGAAACCATTTTTTTACCATTTCTATTTATCTATCCATCGATGTTCTAAATTCGACTTAAACTTTCGATCTCCCAATTCTTTTTTAACTTGACTAAACAAATGAAAGTCACGTGGTACAAGGTCCAAGTGAGTAGAGAAAGAGGAAGTAAACCATAATTCTACACCCAGTTCTATAACTCTTCGTCGGCAAATCTTATGATGTGACGCAAGATCCAACTGAGTTGATCTGAGTCATCATTTCACAAATTTTCACATCATTTGAGTTGAAGTTTCACCCAACTGAATACAAAATTTTATCGCAAGTCTTTGTTCACTTACCTCTCATTTTTTTTTATGAGTAGCTACGCAAAATATTGATAATTAAATAATTAATTTATAATTCTTGGTTACTATTTTTTTTTAGATAAGTTTAGTGGAATGTTGGCTGAGTGATAACAAAGAAAAATTAAATTAAATTAGTCTTTTTCAATTACTTAGTTGTTAAATATTTTAATAACATTGCGTTTTTATGTAAAAATACAAAAAAAAAAAACGTTATGAACATATTAAAATCTTAGTATAAATAGAATTGTAAATGGGACAACAAACATAACATTTAAAAGTTTGCAAGTGTTGTTGGAAAACTTTAAAATATTTAACAAGTAATTGACAAAGACTAATTAAATTGTTCAAACGTTTTATATGTTTTAAAAACTTTTTTTTTTATTATCACCCAGCCAATATTCCACTAAATTTGTTTAAAAAATAATTTGTAATAAACAACAGAAATTACATTCAAGTTTACTTGAATAAAAAACTACATTCTAGATGAAGGTTTCAGTTTATTTTTTGTGTTATACCGCAGAAGCCACATCAACTATGAACAGAAGCGTGCGCTTCATGAATATAACGGCGTATCTAACTGTTTGGAGTTTAGATGGCTCCTGCGGTATACAGAATCCTACTGGTAGATGAAGTTATAGCACCAATATTGATACCTCCTTTTTGATATGTTACATATATAATAAATATTCTTTATGGATCATTTCACAGCTGTATGTATTCAGTGAATATATGTTCACAAATTAGTACTTGCTGCAACATAATTATTGTACCACATTATTATGAATTTTGTTAAAATAAGGTAATAGATTCTTACTTGAAACAATATCTATAAGTTTTTATAGCCATATATTGGATAAGGAAAAATCGGTTCTTTTGGTGGATATGTGGCTTGTCCTTTTATTAATTAATTAAATAGTGAAGTACACGTATTTGTCCACCTATCAATTAGATAAACTTTTCGACTATTTAAGTAGTCTTCATCAGTAAAGAAAGTTTTAAACACGAAAAAGGATAATTAAAAAGTTAATAAAACAACAAATTATTTCAAAACGATGATAATACTTAGTCCTGTATATTACGGACAATATAGATGTGAGCAATTAGCTTCATTTGATTTAAAAAAAACACACAAATAAAAGACCATCGCGATAACGCTAACAAACAATTTAAAAACAGAATACGTAATGTGCCCATAAATGGAGCAAAGCAAAATGGAATTTAACATGCAAGCGACGAACATTCAAATTGTAAAAAAACTACAAAAAACAAGAAAAATTGTTTACAGCCGTTATATTTACTATTGAAAAGATATACGGGTATATTTGGATGTGGTAAATTATGGTAAGGAGGAATTATTTTTTGACAAATTGAAAGTTTCGGTTCTGTCATTGATGCTGTTGTTATCTTCGTTAATGTATATCATCTCTAAAAAACGACGAGTGTAATATTTTTGAATGTAAGATTTTGGTGTTTTTAAAATTATAAAGGTGTATCGATTCACATATATTATTGCTTTGCCTTTTCTCAACTTTCTTCTTATATCTATGCCGTCTTTTCCATTTTATGTTTTGTTGCTTTAAGATACTTTTTCATTATAATAGTTCTATAAAATAATTAATTATTAGTTCCATAGAACTAATAATTAATTCGTATTAGAACAGTGAAATCTTTTTTCTAAGTATTCCCGAATATTTATGTTAAATCTTAACCAGACGTTAAAAAAGCTGACATGAAAAAGAATGTAGATGTAAACACATGTTAACACTTTTTTTGAAAACTTAAATTAATCCATCAAGGCGACTTAAGAACTCAGACTCCGACAAACCATGGATTATAATTTAAGAACTATTAGCAGCTATTAACAGATTTTTTTTGGGAACGTTGGAAACAACAGAGGTATCTCAGTAATATACTTGTTTTTGCGATGACTTTTTTTTCAGACTAATAGTATGATATGCAACTTATTTGTTACCTATTTTATAATTTGACTTCTCCAGTGATTACAATAGGTATAATCAAAATACTTTACATATGATTCTGTTCTTCTCGGAGGCAAAGAGTGTTTATTCTCATATCTATAAAATCATCAGAAGGTGACTAATAATAGAGCGATGGATAGTAGAGGTTTTGCTGTACTTGTTTTGTTCCATAATATGAAAAACAAACAAAATAAGAATGGATGAGGTCTAACTTTACAGTATAGAAGTTAGTGAATCTAATAATCTATAAATTTTGACTTTTATTGTTCTTTTCGCAAAAATATCAATCAATTCACACCTAAGTGTGAATTGATTGATATTTTTATCAATTCAAAGAATATAATTAATTTGAATGTCATATTATTTGAAATATTTATAGTCCACTATGTGCGTTTTTGACTAAACTTACGTTTGGATTTTTTTTCCGCGAATTTGCATTTCTATTTTAAGTTCATACCTCTTCATTAATTCGGTCAGCATTGCTAAATATCAACTGTTGTACGTGCTGCTATAGTACTAATCATTTTGACCTTGCATTAATTGTTTTTCACAGAGTTAAGCGAGCTATTGTTATTCTTTACACTTTTACACTGTAACACGTGTTGTATCAACTATTTTCTGATATGGTAATAATTAATCTATTGAATTCCATGACATTCCTTAACAGCAGGGGAATTTTTTCTCCACATTTAGTTGGGTTTAAAAAAGAATTAGAAAATGTTTGGAGCATGAATAATTTGTTGATTACATTTTCCAGACTATAGTTAATTGCATTTAAAATAAGATTATTTCCTAGCGTAAGCTTAAATGTTTTTTTTTTTAAACATTCATCACTTAGAATTAGAGGAAGATTTCAGTAATAAGCATTTTCAAAGAATTTGTTTTATCTATCATATATGCAAACATGCTATGTTTTCATACTTTTATTCAGTAATTTGGCTTTTCATTGTAAATTAATATTAATCAGAGATGGAAATACTTTATATTCTTAATTTAAAATCTCACACTTTATCTAATTGTGTAGATAAGGAGATAGGAGACTTACATTAAAATGTGGTCTTAAGAAATCGAAATGAGTTCATTACAGAACAACAAGTGATGTGATAAGTGTGTGTATAGCATCGTGTAGTGATCCTTGTTCAATATTTATTTTAATCTGTTGTTTGTTGTTTGTGGTTTACAAACCGTACTTTGCAGTGGATATTCGTAAATGAAGATGAAAAGGAATACCAAGGTAGTTAAAAATTTAAATGTAACTTTCGTCGGATCAATAGTAGATCCACTTTATTTATGAAAAGCCAAATAATTACAATTTATCCCAAATCCCGTGCTCCGTCTAAAGCTACACAAGTACAACATAATATTTTAGTAGATACATGTTGAAGAAGAAAGGTTATGATCATATTTTATGAAATTTTATTTAAACTGATAAATTATTAGATAATTACTTTACTTTAATTTTTTAAAAATTATATATCCAAGTATATTTGAAAAAAAATATCAGATCTATTTAGGTTCTGGAAATTCTTATTTGAATTATTTTTGTAATATTAAAAAATATATAGATAGGTTCATTTTGATACATTTTTATTGATGAATTGTTACTCAGCTAACTTTCCAGCTGTTATAGAAAAGGCAGCTAAAAAGTTACTCGGAAATGTGTACTATTATCAAAAATCTGATTCATTTGACTAACAATTTTATCGCCAAAATGATATCACTAATTAAGCGAGTAAAACGAGATATTAAAGTGGTTTTCTTTATTGCGGGTATGTGAACAAAAAGTGTAATAATAAGCAATATCCGATAACTGTAAAATGATGTTGAGTATGTATTTCAGATGTTTATCGAAAATTTATATAGTTAGTACTTGGTATAAGCTGATTGTGTCTAATTTTCACATTGTATGAAATACGAGGTGTAGATTTATGTACTATCATGTTTTAATCGGTGCCGGCTACTATTTGGGACATCGATATCTGGCAACACGAATGCTGAATGTGAGGTGTAATTATTCCACATATGTCGTGTTTATGAACAGCTGGATAGTATTGACAAGTTTACCCGATATTGGAGTATGATATAATAGCACAATAACGAATTTAGTGCAAGGTATTCTATATCGATCTGTAACACAATTAATATGTAAAGTCCCAAAAAGATTGGTGAAGTGAATTGGAAAATAATAATTGGTTCGAGTTCCAATCTTATTTATTTAATATACTATGCTAGATAGACTAGCATTTAAATAAATAAGATTGGAACTTGAACCAATTATTATTTTCCATTTCATGTAACACAATTGTAATTCTTGTGGATTTGTTTTGAGGTCCTTTTTCGACAATTTTAGTTACTTGTTCGTGTCATACTCGCAAAATATGAGAAGAAATATTTTCTTCTTTATTATGCTAAGAGTTATTTATGAATTTAGTTTCAGTTTTGCGGTGTTTTAAACAACAGTTCAGTTTTTTATTTGTTTTATATTATATAATAGTATAGTACTTATATCGCTATTGATTGTATAAATAACCAATATTCTCTAAGCGAATTATTGTAAACCCCATTTCTACATTTTGTAAAAGTAATATTAAATCTAACATTACATTTGTATTAGCGAAAAGGGGAATAATAAGACAATACTCATTGATAATTAAAATATATTTATGCTTCGTTTCTATTCATGCTTATTTTTATATTGAAGCATCGAAATAATCTAAATTATAAATTTCAGTTACAGAGCTTATAAATAATAAGGAGTTTCAAAAGCCAATAATCAAATAAAATAACAAACATAGATTCTAAAAAACCTAACAATAGTAAATCAAGTGCCTATTAGTCGGCAAATAGTATATTATTAAAAAATATATTCTTATTGAGGATATTTAGGTATTAATCATTAATTCATAAAATTCCATGCGACGGTAATTATCGTTGGGTAAAAGTATGTGTTAATCTTGTACGACCGATATTTATTCTTATGTAAAAGGTTAAAAACAGTTGTTGCACTAATATTAGATTTTTTTTAAATGGCATACTAGGATTTAATTTCACTAATGCACAAACTTGAATTTCAATATTATTGACATTTTTATTGTTGTTATTTACTAATGTAAACGTTGTTTCAAAACGTCGGACCCTGTTACGAATAGTAGTCGCGCTAGGAATTAATCTTTCGGGATAATTTACTGCAAGTAAATCGCGTATATAACTGCTGCTGAATTGCCACCGTCAAATTGTTTTACTATAAATAGCCTGAACGAAATGAATCGAGCACCGGCTTCGCTTGAAGTGGATTACGCATGTCTAGCGATTCGTTCCCTTCGCCTCGCAGTAGTACGCAATGAGGATTTCATTGAATTGATTAAAATTGAAAAGATCGATATGAGGGTGGCATTTTGTAGTAGTTAGATAAAGGTCAGGGAATAGCGGTGAGTTTTTGTCGTTAGACAGCGACAGCATACGGATTGAAGAAGGTATGCCGAATTTTATATCTAACGCACAATCACAATAATTTTGTTTACTGATAGAAATCTTATTTTCATTCTTTTTTGACTCAAATGAGAGGTAACCTACAGTGCGTCATTAACCCGGATCATTTGGGACCAGAGTCGATCCGGGTTAACGAAAATCTGAGTTACACGGAGACTAGGGTAAAAAAAATAAAATAAGACAGCACATACTTGCAGAAAAAATGACTTCACACACAAAACATACTGAAGAATTATATTTTTAAATTTATTTAAACAAATACACTGCCATTATTTGAAAACAGCGCGCACTTCTAAGAAAAAAATTATGCATCGAAGTTGATCCGGATTATCCAAAGATCCGGGTTCACGGGGTCCGATTTAACGAGGTTTCACTGTATATACATTTTTATGGTCTACTATGGAATTAAAAAACCACAGTCCTTATCAGGCTGCCTTGATGACGCCAGTAGAACAAAGTCGAAACGTCGAATTCAAACATTCCAACAGACGATAGAAACAGCGCAAACACTAACTTATATTCTACATAACTGCTTGTTATTTTTTTCTGTATTGGGTTTAAGGTCGTAAGTAAATCTTTAATTTGACTTCTTTTCTAACTCTGTCTTAATCTACTACATTTCAACTCGACTTCTTCAGGAATTTCCAATAATAATATAAATAATAGTAAATTATTGACGCGCTTAAAACTCTCTTCAACAAAATCGATTAAAATAGTTAGAATTAAATGAATATCTTGATTAGCAGCAAATTGTCATAGGTGTTTTATTCCTATGTATTATTTTGATATTGTGTTAACAAATTTAGAAACAATTAATACATATAAACCAAGCAACATTTAAAAGCAGCTGTTTTTGGTTAAATACTTTTAAGTATATTCTTCTTGCACTAAAACTATTACTTATTTATAGTAATTACTGACTGATAAAAAAAATTACAATTGCTACATATGCCTATTGAATTGCTAAAACATTAATCCTTTTGAAAATCATAATTAATTATATAAATTGGAAATTATTTATGTTGGTAAGATGATAGGCAATTGGATTATTTGATTAAATTATGATAAATTGTAATTAATGTATTAATATCCTCTCTATGATTGATTGTCCCTTTATTATTATTTTTTTTTGTTTTAGAACAGTCATTTTATTTTTTTTATATTAATTGAATTTACACTTTTTAAATTTTCCGGATTAGGATAACAGCACCAGTACCTGTAATTTTTTATAATTTTATAAACGACATATGTTTTATTTAAATGTTCTATTTTTTATTTGCTTAAAAAACTATATTTAGGTTGGGTTTGCGTGTTAGGTTTTTGTTAGATTAGGAGTATAATTAATTGCTACATAAGTTTTTTTGTTGATTTTGATTTTGATTATCATGTCTTCTAATTATTTGATTCTGAATGATGTATAATCCTTTTCGTAATATATTCATTAATGAAGTGAACTAGCGTAGGCACTTGTACTAAGCATTTGTTTAATTTTATTAATGTTTTTATTGTAGTTTTGGTTTTAGTTATAACACCTATCTACTAATTACAAATTAGATAATGCTGATTTTATATTTTAACTAGTCCGAATCTAGACCTGGATCCGCTATCCGAAACCTCGTATCTGGTGCAATAATCACTAAGATTTAAGAAATACTTATCTAATGCAAAATAAATGTGTACATTCCGGGTGTCCAGCCTAAGATGCAACAGTCCATAGCCGATTTATTATTGTCTTTTTGAAAAAGTGTTTAAAATAAATGTTGCCTGGAATCATATTCATATTAAAATTAGTTTCAGTATAGCGGACTTCGTCTGTATCGGAAGTAGATACTAACTTTATTATTTTTAATGGAACACCCTGTATATTGGCACTTTTGGATTTCTTGTTCAATTTAAACAACAATACGTTAGGGATACATTGGGGCTAAGTTGTACCGGTTTCCGATTTTTTCGAAAAAATGACATTGCAGTGTTTTTGGTATTTTGGAAATACCTCAGAAAATACGAAAGTTAGAAAGATGCGGTTTTCAGTTTTCGCTTGACCATGAAACGTTGCATTTAAATTACAGCGTTATTAAATATGGATCTGTAATTTTCGAACTTTAAAATCATGGATAACTTGATTTTTTTAAATTGAACGGTATAGCATTTTTTACATAAATGGCTGTAAAATTTAATTTTCTTTCCATTTTATATGAGTATCATTGTGTCTATCTCCAACGGTTTTGGAGATAGACACAATGATACTCATGCGATTTTTCAGTTTCTCACGATAGATATGTATTGCGAAGCGCCGGCCACCTTCCCCTCGCATTTCACCAGTCTTGGAATTGGCAGCAATAATACTAGCATGCTTAGAAAGTGGCCAACAGAACACAATAGGACCATTTGAAACAAATAAGTTGGCATATAAAAATCCTGAAATAACCACATATTTTTGTTAGAATTAGCAATGCTGTATTTTAATAAGTTGCTATCTAAAATGAATATAACTTCTGGAGTATGTTCTATGATCCTTATAGTTTATGTGACTGCTAAAAAAAATTAATTTAATTTGTAAAATGCTTGATTTTATCAACAGTTTTCTAAATACTATATTTATACATTCAGGTAGACTTTTAGTGGTCATCGGCAATTATCGACAAGCTGATTTTTACATGTACATGACCTCTAATGCCTCTAGTATAATCTCCAAAAAGAATCAGCTGCTCCTTTTTGCTCCTCTCTGAGAAAATCACATTTAATTGCGAGCATGTCTAATAAAGTTTAGCATTCGCCATTGTATTATGCAGCCGGTAATGTTCTAGTTACATTTATATTTATGTTGTTTATGTTAATTTGAATGTGTACTTGTATATAGTATCTGTGTTTATTGATTTTGAATTTTTTAAGTTTTAGTTTTTAGAAGCATGTTTTTTTTTTATTTCACTTATCTGCTCACGAAGGTATTTATGTATTGGAAATAAAAGCCATACTTATTCTAAAAATGTCTATATGGTATTTTTTTTAGATATACTGTAATCCTTAAATGGAAATGTAGATTTAGTGGAGATATATTGCCTTTCTTTCGTACTACAAAAGAAAATCGTTTTTTTCTAATTTGATAAAATGTTTTTAAATTATTTTGCAATGCATGTTTTAGCTCATTCTTTGGCTATATTTCCAGTGCTTCTGACATAGAAATCACAGAAAGTGGTGCAAATGTATCATTACAAGATCTTTTAAACCACACTACTGAACGACTTTTACTTAGCAAATTAGATGATATCGATAAAATTGCTGAAAAAAATGTTTACACTGATTAGTAAATGGGGTTATGATGGCGCTTCAGAGCAGAGTGAATACAAACAGAATTTTAGCAGCGATATTGGCATAACAGATGCGAATTTATTCATGATATCTACTGTCTCACCAGAAATGAGATTAACAGCAGACGCAACACATGCATTACGGAAAAATTCCCGACCAGCATCTACACGATATTGCCGACCTATAAAATTAGAGTATGCGAAAGAAACTATTGAGAAAGCTAATGCGGAAGTTAAAGCAGTGAACGATCAAATTCGGCAACTTCACATAACAGAAATAATGCTTCTAGAATGTCGCATTAGAATGACTTATGGATTACATTTTACAATGCTTGATGGAAAAGAAAAAGCCATAACAAATACATCATCAGCATCAAGATGCTACATATGCAAAGCTACCCCAAAAGAAATGAATAACCTGACCCGTATTTAATTTCTCTACTATTAGTAATTAGTTCAGTTGTGTATTATTAAAAAAATATCCAACCATTTCTGTTTGTTTATAATAATATTAAAACATTTTTAAGCATGGCAAGCGGTTATAATAATTCTTCTGAATATTTTCTGATTTTCTGAATATTTTCCCGTTTTGTATTATTATCATTGCTGTAACGATTAAAGATGTCGCTTACTCGGAAGAATTAGTAGATATGGCTTTCGTTCTTGGTGAATGTAACAGAAGCGCTTTGTTAAGCGCCAAGAGTTTACGCACAGTATTATCCATGTAGAAGGCATCCAGATAGGAGAGCATTTCTGTCACTACTGGGTAGATTTGTAAGTACTGGATCCGTAGCTCGTACAAAACGGAACCGCAATAACTCCGTACTTACGGATGAAAATCAGTTCCAAGTATTGTTAGTAGTACAAGAAAATGCAGAATCCAGTGTGCGCGAAATAAGTAGAATGACTAATATAATAATATAAGTATATAATATATTAAATAATAAAATAATATAATAAGTATCATCCTTATCGGATCCAGTTGCACCAAATTTTTAAATATTGAACGTAAGACACATTTAATTAGAATTCTTCTTTTTTTGATTAAAACGCATAAATTGATGTAAAACAAACTGGTGCTAATACACATTAAATTGCTATTCGATTAGGCACCTGTATACTTGCCGCAGTATATATACGCATTTAAGTATGATAACGGTTTCTAGAAAACCTTTTAATTTTAAGATGAAGGAACTAAAATTACTAATCTCGAGGTGTAACAACAAAGATTAATTCAAATCGAGTTAAGATTAAATTTCTTTCATTATATTCATCAGAATCTCCTAGAATTAAACGTGACTAGCGATGACCTCGAAAAGAATTTCCCGCCCGTAAGAAATCAATTTCTACTACGGAATGATATAATACGCAGACAGATAGATACCTAGACTATGACGCGTAAAACTTGTTCTTGTTTTGGAGAAGAGACCAACACGGTCGCTATCGGATTAGTGCGGATTCTAACTTTTGTTTAGAGCCTTTCGCTTTTCTTGGATGATATCAGAGTCCGTGAATCATTTTACATCCGTATGGGGCCAGCGCTTACGTTCAGATTACACTCGGTAGTATTTTCGTTGTCTTATCTCATGGATTTGAGAAACATGCGCTTATCATTTTTATTATTGTCCTATGAGAGAAGCTGTGATGTAAATATTTGTCCGATATCTTTGTAATAAAAACAGTGCCTTGTATATACGCATAGGTATTTATGTATTAAGTCCGGTTTAATTCGGAAGATAATGTTATCATAACGATTCTGTAGCTATAATACCGTTGCTTTTAATTCTAGGCCAATGCTAATTTTGGTATAAATATGCATGTATATAGTCCAGTTTGGTTTATTGTCTGTAACTAAAAGACAGTGTTTAGAATAATAATAAAGATTTATTTTTATTCAAGAATAACAAACATGTATTGCTTTTTATTATTCAGTCATAATTTCAGTATGTTTATAGTTATTTGAATCTCTCAACGCATAGTTCATTTTTATTGCTGATGATGAATGCCGGCATCGCCGAGCCCGTAGGAGTAACCATTCTAGAAATATTTACAAATATGTGCCAAAAATGACTATTTTCCTTGTTTTTCCCCTTATTCAAATTGAAAACTAATCTAGGAATAGGGAGATAATGGCAATGTGGTGCACCTAGCTTGGCTACTGAAAGGCACATGCGGTACAGATATAATTTTGTGGTAAAGGGTTTTGAAGGGTTAAGTGTATTCTTACCATACTCTTTTCATATCTTGCTTTCTCTTTAATAACCGTTTTCCACGTCAATAACCTTTTTGTTTCTCACTTTATTTTCTTTCTATCGTTCTGACGATTGTGGGCGAAAATAAAGTAATTGTCTAGAGTGCAAATGAAATAGGAATAAGCTTTTTATCCCATATGATGTCTTCTTCCCCGTTATTCGCACTAGAAGCTCTTCTGTGCTTACCACCCCCAAGCATTGTTGTGGAAAGAGAGGTCAGATTAACTGCATTTTGCTTATGGCAAATAGCGAATCAATCGCCACATACTCATGTCTGCGTGGCCAACAAGCTGCTGGAATTGCTGCTCGGACATGATGTGTACTTGACCAATGATCGATGCATACTTCACTACCTCCTTTCCAAACAAATGGAATGGAGATGCAACGAAAGAGCACTGGACGCAGGCGGACACCTGCTGGTTTACGGGCGGTTCTAAAACCGAGCAGGATGTGGGTGCAGGAATATTTTGTCGCAGTCCAAGAGTCCAAAGATATTACAACCTTGCATAAAACACAGCGATCTTTCAGGCTGAAATCTACGCCACTGTGATGTGTGTGAGAGAGATTTTGGATAAAAACTACACGCACCAATGAATAAAAAACATCAGCAACAGTCAGGGAGTGCTAAAAACACTAGAGGCGCATAAATGCAACTCTAAATTGATCTAGAGCTGTAAACACATCCTAAACATATTGGGGATGGCTAATAATCTATCCCTAATCTGGGGACCTGGGCATTCACTTATCTTTGGAAATGAGGAAGCAAACATCCTTGCTAAAAAAGGATGCTGTGGAGCAATTTCAGGAACCAGAATCTACTATTGGCATTGTACCTACGATAACTAACCAGCAAATCAAATTCTGGGTAAACCAGAAAGTGCTGCAATACTGGAACAACTGCCCTGGTTTGGTGCATGCGAAATTATTACACCTAGTCATGCCAAAACCAAGGAACTGCTAGAACTTGATCGTAAAAATGTCAAGATTGTCTCTGTCTTTACAGGTCACTGTAAACTCAGAAAGCAGCTACACAGAATCGGGCTCTCTGATAAAACTGAATGCCGATTGTGTTTAGAAGATCAGGAGATAGTTGAACACATTTTCTGCCACGGTCCTGCTACTACAAGAATAAGATACGTAACTCTTTGGAAAGGCTGATCCTTCCCTAGAAGACCTGGAAATAATCTCAATCAGCAAGATACTGAGCTATCCAAACTTGTTGGATGAACTCTGTAAGATAACATCGACTCTACAATAGACCCTAGTGGTCGCAGTGGACGGGAGGATTAATCGAACCATGCGGATGGTTGTCTCCTAACTAAACTAACTAGCTAACTAACTATCGCATATAATTACAGGTAAAAATCATTTTTGGAATCTGTGCCTGCGCAATCGCGAGTAGGTTTAAGTTTTAATTCCCTTGTTTATGTCAAAATTTTGTTCCAATCAATAGCTCGTATTTCCCTATTCGTATTTCATTGGTACGTTTCACTCAATTAATTCCATTTACGGAGACGTCAACAAAGTGTCCATCAAATCCAGAGAAATTACATGCAAAATATTATTGAGGTCACTAACATCTACACAAGAAATGTGCGTCGAAATCCTTATATTAGTAAGGTTACTTATCAATAGGAGTGTTTATTTGAACATTAAAACAATATTAATTTCTTTTATAATTCATTATTGCTTGAAAATTATATATTTTTTTTTGTGGAATTAAAGATTTCAATTCACTGGCGCTCACCTGTAGTAGTTTAGTAGAACAGATCTGCTGTTTCAAACCTTTGTGTGTGAAACTACAGGCTGTGTAAAATAAACTGTCGTGTTGAATGTTTTTTATTGTTCGTTTTTAATTTTTTAAATAGATTGAAAGGTCACGAAATCCATTTCGTATGTATTATTTATAGGTGTGATTTCTGTGGCGAGCACATTTGAAGAGGGATTAAAACAATACGATCGGATGGGTTACTTTAGTAATAAAAATGTTTTATAATGGAAAGGGAACTTCTATTATATATATAAAAACTCATCCTGAAATGATACGCTGAAGCGGAAACTGAGCATGAAAGATATGAGAGGTTCCATGAACTGGATTTTATTTATTTTTATTTCTTCCATATCATAGCTTTGTAGTGTTGACCTTTTCAGGATAAATAACAAATCTTTGGTTGCCCTGGTTTGTTATTCCAAAATTCCAAATTAGTATCATAGAATTTTATAACCTTCTCTCTGCGGGCTAATCGTATTTTTCATTTTTTTCTTTATTTTTAACGAAATCTACTTAGTGAAATCTTTATCATATTTACCTTTGGTTTGATCCGATCTTTTTCACATTTATTTCTTTTTAAGAGCTTTCCTGTTTCCTCTTTGATAAATTTTAAGAGTGCTGGTCCATTCGTTTTAAGGTATTTTCTTTATAAAAGAATTTTCCAAACAATTTGGTATATACATTATGTTTCAAAAAAATATTTGAAGGGGGTAAACGGCTGAGTTAACTGTTGAGGTTAACTTTTATGATACGGCGATCTTTATATTCTTTTTTCCGAAACTTTTTTTTATTAATAAACGTATATGATTAATTAATTCACATTTTCATAACACTTTTTAGTTTTGAAATTTTATGTGAAAGTAGACTTTTTGACTTTTTATTTTAACGCAAAATG
The DNA here is from genome assembly GCA_004143645.1 of Protaetia brevitarsis. NCBI lineage: Eukaryota > Metazoa > Arthropoda > Insecta > Coleoptera > Scarabaeidae > Protaetia > Protaetia brevitarsis. The sequence goes on along the minus strand of RXPK01002370.1, from coordinate 36,877 downwards.
TAAAATGTAGATTCTACAAGAGTTCAAATGCGTCACGCTGTATATAACAAAAAAGGAAAACCAAATGACTTAACTGTGGAGGTTTAGTATAAACAGAAATAGAGGAACTCTTAATTATTTAGGGTACTATTAATAACCATAAATAATCAATAATAAATTAAAATTTGGAATCGAGTAGTAGTGAAAATAAAAAGTAATAACTGTGTGCTAATAAGCTTACATAAGCACAATACAAACCTATTTAACTCTTTAAGTATATAATAGTACAAAACTAAATTTAAATAATAGATACGGAAATAGAACTTCAATCACTTTCACAATTACTTTACCGTTTGACTAACAAAAAACATGTAGAACAACTAATTAAATTAATTTAGTTTCTCCGAATGCGCGCACGACAGTTTCAATATAAAATATGAATTTGACGGAATTTGCATAAATTCGACGTCAATCCAAAAAATTTCACTCATCCAATGATCACAACATATAGGTACCATCTCTCGAAAATCAAACCCATAAACCCAAATAAACATCGTTCGCACGATATGATATATAATTGGGGGTTGCCACCTTTCATATGTGTTCGGCGAGGACAAACTTGGGGGATTAGAAAACAGGCTAAAATTACTAAATTAGTGGCATAACCAAATGATAAATCATTCCTCATTCATTCAGTATTAGGACCTTTTTTTATATGTATCCTATTCGTATCCCTCATGTAATCACCTATTTTTTACATAAATGAGCCCTTGTGAGAATTTCTCTTTGCAAAGAAGGAGAAGAGGACACAGTCTCAAAACGAGGACGGGTGGCAATCCTAGTGATACACCCCGATGTTGGCATGCGTTACTTATGCGTAAGTTATGGTAACTATGTAGGGGAGGGTGGGGGCAAGATGGGGCCACGAGGCATGATGGGGACATCGTCTTATCTACAAAACGGCAGTAAGCATCTGTCAAATAATAGCAGTCCTAATATTGACAAGTGCTGTTTTATGTTTGTTGTAATGCAGGAAACTTTACTAGTCGTGATAAGAAAGTTATTGCTATTTGTGCGTGAACTTTGCAATTTCTAGAATTTCCTTATTATTTTGATGGTGAGTTCAACGGCCAGTATCGGAAGCATAAGTAAATTATTTACAACTACACTTTTTTGTGCTTGTTAATTGACATGTATTGCATGTATTTTCTATAGTGCGTTATTTGTTTATTTCAAATATTTAATATGTTATTATAACATAACCAGAATGTCCCAAAGATGCAAGATGGGGCTATTGGTATGGGGCAACATGGGGACATCATCTGCTACAAGAAAATAGAAATCTGGAGAATCCCTCAGGCAACTGGAAGTGCTGAGGGCGAGTTAAAGGAAAAAAAAAATGACAAAGAAGAAAACAGAAGAGATCAAGAAGCCGACTTTTGTAAGGAAAGCAAAGAGATAAATTTTTTGAAAACGTCAAGGAAATAATCAAGTTCTCCGGTTGAGGAAGATGACGCTCAATGTTAGTATTGTAAGGGGAAGTATTGATACAATGCCATGGATGGCGAGGTTGGGTACATGGAGGCTGTGCGAATAACGTGGATAAGATTGTATTTTTTTATTTTAAGTGAACCTTTAAAAAGTTTAAGCTTTGTTCCTGCATGTTTTTAAGAATATTTTAAGAATCTGTTTTTTTTTAGCTATTACCTAGATTTATGATACGACGCATTCTTAACTCACCTGGAATCCCATCTTGCCCCCATGGTGGGTCCCATTTACACATTTCTTTTCAAAATTTTCGCACAACATTAAGAGTACCCATCGAAAAATTGTAAATTCATCCATCAGCAGATAAATGTTTAAAGATTACAACAGGCGTACTTAGAACCTTGTATATCAATTTGCAATCCTGATGCAGTATTATAAAGCTTAATGTTCCCATCTTGCCCCACCTTCCCCTACTATGACATCATGACGCTCATATGACAGTAAATAAAGTAAGTGCGTATTTCAAAATACACAAAACACTTCAAAAATATATTTGAAATACATGATACAAAATACATAAGAAAAATTACTTCAAATATAAAATACAAATAATATTTTGTGTTTCAAATAATTGTATTTTATATGGCCCAGGCCTGGGTATTCAGATTCTTTTTGAGGTGAGGTGTGCGGTTGTCTTGTCACGTTTTTGTTTGTTGGTTTATAAAATATCTTGTTGATTACATCTATTTATTTTTTGTTGCCATAATGGAATTTTAGGTATTTATTTACATGATGTGAATGATACTGCATGATAGTTATAAGATTTTGATTGATTTTTTTTGAAGATTTCTTTTTCCAATTTGTTAATTTCAGGGCTACAAATATGTCCTAATATGAACACAAATTTGGAATATAACATTGACATAATTTTGGCGGATGCGTCAATAATTGATTAAAATGCAAAAAAGATGCCAATAATTATATTTATATATTTTTCTGCATTCAATTAATTGACGCATTAACGCAAATATAACGGTTTATCTTAAATTATGTTAAAATTTTTATTCGAATTAAAACATATTTCTAGATTTAAAATTGATAAATTATCAAAAATCTTCGGAAGATTATGAGTTTCAAAATCTCATAACTTTCATAAAGTGTTACATTATAGTAGCCTTTCTGCGTGCCATAGAAATATTGTCGATTGCAAAAAGGTTTGATTGTTGGAATGATCCAGCGGAACATAATTGTAATATAAATTTAGATGTAAAATTTATATAATAATTATGTATGGCTTATGGGGGCATAATTACCCCAATTACTCTCCCTTTGTATACGCGTCTGGCAGAGTGTTACTAACGAATCTTAGGTAATAGCAAACATTTTTTTGCATTTTAGATATTTGTGGTTGCTTTATGCAACTTTTTTACTCTATAATATTTTTTTGGTAAAAGAAAATTGAAACCTGCATCAAGATTAAACATCGAAGTTTCTAGTAACCTTAACTATACATTTACGGTAGCCTTTTAGCCAATATTTGTTTGTTAATATTGCTGCCAATCTAATTAAATCTCTCGATGTGAATCTGCATTAATTTGTTTCCTTTGCATGGTTTCAGATACCACAGAAGCTAATCTTGTACCCTGACGTCACGGTACGATGGAAATCCACAGCCCTCGCTCCCTCCAAACAGGCGATCGACGCCTACAACAACGTCCCAGTATCGGAAGATTCGGCGATAATCGCCTACGACAATCTAGGCTACATCCCGCAGAATGGCGATCCCTTCTCCAGTAATTTCAGCACGATGTCCAGTACGCGGCCCTTAAACGGCAACGGCGTACCCCTGGGCCACATCTACACCGCCAACGAGGACAAGTCTTCCGAATATTGTACCATCAGGTCGAGTTCTGGCGGCACGCACGTCGGCTCGCAGACCGACATCACTGGAAGGGATCCCGGTTCCACGACCAGTCTCGTCAGGCCCAAGTTTAGAGATGTAAGTGACCTGCTCTGTCTGTGAGATTTTATATGTCTGTGTGTGGTTTGGCCGCCGTGTGCGGTTTCTCATGTTCGGTGACCTTATGCGTCCTTGATTTTTCTGCGAAAAGTTTGCGTAACGAAATTGTAAAATGATGAGTTGGTTGATCAATAAGTCGGTTGGTTGAAGAACGTTAAAGTATGAAGCGGTTTTCGGATAGTTCGAAGACCAAAAAAATGTGTTTGTTTTCTCTTATTAAATTAATCAAGGAAGAGTCATTGATTGAGTATTTAAAGTGTTGCATTTTTTTTACGGCCGGAAGTGCCTGAAATTGAAATGAATATCAATTGTAGCAAACAAATATGAACTGAAAGGAGGTTTATTTTGTGATTAAACTCGAAAACCTCAAGTGATTCTATAATTGCTAGTGGAATAGCCACAGTTCTAGCGCAATATCCCATAAGGGCTTGTTCAAGGAGCTGCGTCAGCTGTTACAAGAATTCCTTCAGCTGCTCCTGGAGCTGTTTAAGCTTTGCTTAAATGTGCTGGCTCATTCTACTATTGCTTGTTCTTTGGATAGTTTCTAAGGAAATGAAATAGGTTACAAGCATTCCGCAAAATTTAAATACTAGCATAAAACCGCCAGTCCTGAAAAATCGTGCTTTTGCAAATTAATAATAAATGACTTTATTGCGATAACCTTATACATTCATGTTATTTTTCTTCAAAAACCATTGAATGAAGGTTTTTTTTTCTTTCAAAAATATTTAGAACCAGAGAAAAAAATTACCTGATTAAAAATGTCTGCAATTTTTGTTTCATCATAAAATTATTAAAAACTCATCCGGGAGAAGAATTCAAAAGAGGTGAATAAAGGGTACTCCATTAATAAAACACAAGATAGATAGATAGATAGATAGATAGATTCATTGCCAATAAACAAGGGCATGTTGTCTGACATTACATAAACATATAAAAATGTAATATAAACAAAAATAAAACAATAAGCACGTTCACTATGAGGAGACAGGTCAAAATTTATGATTACTAAATTCGTCAAATGAATAAAAAGGTTGTTTTAGCAATATCATCTTCAATTTGCGTCGAAATGAAGTTAAATTAGGAGAACTTAATATAAACGAAGGTAATTTATTGAAAAAAGAGAAGCCCATGAAGTACAGAGAATTTTTGCAGAGAGAGGTACCAGTTTTCGGAAGATTAATACTATTACAGTTACGAGTATTGTAAGAATTAATGTCAGTTCGATAGGTATATCTGGTTCTATATTTATACATCATATTCACCCACTCATAGATAATTAGTGAGTATAAAGTCAAAATTTTTTGGGAAATAAACAACGGACGACAATGGGCTCTGTTGTCCTCTTCACTAATATACTAAAGCTCGGTTTTTGTAATTTCAAAATTTCGAATAAATTCGTTGTAGGGGTGAAGCCCCAACAAGAAACACAATATCTCATGCGCGACTCAAATAGCGCAAAATAAACCCCTCTCGCAGCACGCTCCCCAAGATTTAGCCTTATAATTCTTACAGCATAACAGGCTGATGACAAGCCCTTCGACAACATCTGAATGTGCTCGGCCCACCCCAGGCCGGTATCCACAGGTACACCTAAAAATCTAACAGCAGTAGCAGGGGATAAAAGACTGTTATTAATAACAATGTTAAGGTTGGTTTGTTGTCTGTTCAGTAACAATTTGGTTTTGCTTGTGTTAAGAGTAATCTCATTAGCATTAAACCATTCACAAATCCTGGAAATGTCGGCGTTGATTGGTCTTTCAAGGTTATCATGATTGGAAGCGTGCCACGTAAGGGATGTATCATCGGCGAAAAGAACCCTGTGTGATTGGTGGGCTACATGTGGCAGGTCATTAATAAATATTAGAAATAACGTCGGTCCAAACACTGAGCCCTGCGGCACACCACCCGACTCGGCCAACTGTCGAATCAACATTGTCATTGTCAACTCGCAACCGCACAAATTGGCGCCGATCAGTCAAGTATGAATGGAACCAGTCGTTAACTTTGCCCCTAAAGCCATACCTTTCAAGTTTGTTAAGTAGAAGTGAATGAGGAACACAATCAAATGCTTTTGATAGATCGCAAAATCCGGTGGCTGTCATTTGATTTTGGTTAATAGTTTCGAAAATGTGAAACAGAAAATTATAAAGGGCATCACTGGTTAACACTCCCGGCCTAAAGCCGTACTGATAGCAGGAAAGCAAACCCTCGGCCTCCAAAAATCTTCTAACCCTGAAATCAACAACCTTCTCGAATACCTTCCATAAAATCGGGAGAACAGAGACAGGTCTGTAATCTGACAACGCGAGGCTGCTTTCCATCCTTATGTATTGGTGTAATTTTGGCAAGCTTTAAACACGATGGAAAGATAGAATTTTGGAGCGAAAGATAAATTAAGTTAAGAAAGCTTAAGTTAAGCTAAGAAAATGTAGCGCCTGGGGTGGTAATAAGAGTAAAATTTGCGCGGAGATGTCGTCGTAGCCTTTAGAATTTTTATTTTTAATTTTACGTATTGTAGTCATGATTCATGGATGTTTGTTGGCCGAAAAAAGAAAGATTTTTCATGATTGAATTTAAGGAATGACATAGGATCCGTATTTACAATAATAGAACTAGTCAAATTTGCAGCTATGTTGGAAAAGTAGTTATTTAAATGTTCAGCAATAACCTTAGAGCCATCCAATATCTGATCATTCTCCGATACATAAATCTTAGCTGTTGACTGGCCAGTACAACCGGTTAATTCTCGCACCACCGTCCATGCCTCTTGAGATAAATCACTAGATGACTCCAAACGCTCGCTTTAGAATTTCTTTTTAGATTCACTAATTACTATTTTCAAGGTACGTTTATATTTTTTATAATATTTACTAAACCATATTTCATTATAAAATTTACTCATATATAACAAGAATCTTTTATTTTTAATTGATATTTTAATGGCCCTTGTTAGCCAGTGCTTTTTGGGTGTTTTTTTATTAATTTCACTAAGAGGGAAGGAATCATTAATGAGATTATTAATAGTGTCTGAAAATATAGTCAAATTTTTATCAATATTAAGGACATCATTTACCGGCCACGCTATTTCCGCGCACTGACGACTAAAACGAGACTTATTCCTCTTGCAGAACAAACGGCCAAAGTATTCGACATTCTCCCGGACCGTAGCAGGGGATTTCAATTTTCAAATATTCAATTGTTTCTGAGTAAAACATAAGGTCGACCTCAGGAGATAACTTAACCAGTTACTTTTTTGTGCCTCCGTCCAGAAACACTCATTTTGCATTACTTCAAAGCGGTCGGAAGCAGGCAAAAATATCACTAAAGGTTGGCATACTACATTCGACATGACGTATGCGAAATAAATTATGATTAAGCTACTGTGCCACCTTACTAAGATGAACTGGTGTCTTCTTTGTACTCTTTTCTAATTTCACTTCAAAATTAAGATTCGTTGGCCTAAAAAATAGTGTGTATCAGACGGTCAGAAACTATTCGTACACAAACCGTACTCATACTCGCAAAAACTGTAGGTTCTTGCCTAGTGATATACAAATAACTATTTTTTATTTTTTTTTATTTTCTGTTTTTTACTTCTCAGTATGATTGTATGCTTAAATTCTTGGTGTATATAAAAACGCAAATTTACACACAAATTCCCATCTATTGATGTTTTGCACCAAATATGGGACGCTAAAAAAAATACGTGTCAAATGCATGGATCTTTGTGAACTTCATTCTAAGTGACTCAGAAGTTAGTCATCTTTTCAACGTTTTTTTTTTAATTCTTATATGATTATTATTTAATTTTTACTTTTGTTGGTGAAGCATTTTAAATTATGAGCTGAAAACAACACGATGAAGCGCGTTGGTTTGCGCCTGACTTTAACCTTCGGGTTTACACCGCGTTTTTTAACATTTTATCTATGCTATCTTAAAACCGCAAACGAAAATACGGCGGCAACCATTCCATCATGTGAGCACTTACGATATTTTGTGGTATAACATGTGTAGTACTAATTGCATAGCCATACTGTACTGGGAATTTGCTTGGAAAAGAATTAGTTTCTGAAAATATTCCTGGAAAAATTGAGCCAGTATTAAAAGAGTATTTGTCGCCTGATTTTGAACACAGGTTATTAAAAGCGGACAAACGCGCTATAATACTTTTTGTGACTCATTTGTGAATTTGGAAAACTTGAAGTCAATGAATTCAAGAAAAAAAAAAAATTGAAGTAAAGTTATTTGACCCCGTAGACAAATTTATTAATTTACACACTTTTCGGTTCTACATAGTTTATGTTTTGTTTTTGGTGTTCCCTATAAACGCAGTAAGATCATAGGTTTCAATATGTTTATGAACTAAGTCTGCCTAGTGAAAATGATTGTGTTGCTTTTTAGTTTCACTCCATTTTTTTATTAAGCACATATCAGGAATATTTTATTAAATCATTTCTGTAAACGCAATGCAACCTAATATCTGGACTAGGGTTTGATTCATCGTCATAATAATCAAGAACTGTAATGCTTCTATTATTCATACTGTGTTACTGTATGGAGTTATATCAGGGTGAGAAAAAATAGTATAAAGTCTTTTCCATTCATTTACTAATACACAAACATTAATAGACGTATATTTGCTTTAATGACCAAAATATTAAAGTTACCCAGCAATCATAAAGTTATTTTCTCCAACCATATGAATTTGTTGTGGAGAGGAGTTTTTGGTTTGTTCTAGTTTTTGTATTTGTTTTCCAAATTAAAAGTCAATTGCTGGAAAATCGCTTATACTAAAGAAAAAGAAATAGTAGCTGGCAGCGATTAATGACTTCTGTAGATATGTCTTTATTTTTGTTTGCTAAATTATTCAGCGTCTATCAATAATGCAATCAATAATAATAAAAACAATGAAAAACGCTACCTTCATGCCTTCCCACGATTAATTGTATTCACGCAAATTTCCATAAGGAAAAATTCAATTCTTTATCAGATATGTTTACATCGTTTACGTCTTGTCCTTGCTTCAAATTAATTAATATTAATCTTTGTTATTATGAATACATATCTACCGTTTAATAATTGAAAAAGAAATACATACAGGTAAAGGCTAAGTTCGCATGTATAATGTGCTATTTAGAATAATTTCCAACCTTGATTTTAACAATGTGTTTGACCTTTCCTCATAGCTTATTTGCGTTGGTCGGAGGCATTTATATGTAGATGACATGTGACACTGTGCATCTAAATTTGTAACTCGTTAATTGTTCGCGATTATTTCGAACAAGTTTGGAAATATAGGCGGTCTATAAATATATTATTATGCATGCAAACAGAAACATTATCTATTATTTAATTAAAACTTATAAGATGTACTACAATTCCTAATTTTTATTAAATTTAGTCTGGATGAGCTGTTTTCGTCTCTAATGATTATGTTTTTCAAAATTAGTGTAGTTTTGCGCGCTAATGACGTGGGGATCACTGGAAAGGGGCAACCTGCCGTGGCTCTACAGCATTCTACTAATTGTAGTTTCCTGGCGATATTCATTTCTGACTATTATAATGTAATTTTTAAATATTTTGGGGAGATGAATACATCTATCTTTTCACTTATCATAACCTAAATTTTAAATACCACATGTTTTTTACTACGTTTAATTTCTACTTGTAGTTCTTTTGTAGTTCATCTGTCTGATGAAGGTTTTTGAAAACCGAAATCGGTAACAGAAGTAAAATAGTATATTTAATAAAAATTAGGAAGTATTATATCTTATACGTTTTAATAAACATTAATGTTTAGACATAGTAAAAACAAATGATTTTTTTTTTGTGAAAACGGTATAACACAAGCTAGAATGGTAAATTCATAGGTCTAATGAATTTAAGAACAGGAAGAAGATTTATGTCTCTTATTATCAGAGATTGGCGGTGTTCTACGTTCTTTACATTTAACAAATCCTAGTTTTACATTACACGCATACACCGATTACTTGCCCACGAATGGGGATAAGTGAGGGTTATTTCTACGTCGGAGAACCATTTTGGTCGATCTTTACTTAACGGGTGAAAAAATAAAAAGCGTCAATAATGAAAGAAAATATAATACGAGGTGGAACACCCAAAATGAATATTCTGTTATACAGATAATGTAACGCTAATTCTTTTAAGGAAACTAATTGAGAAAAATAATCCACAAATAATAAGGTCATGTCAAGTGAAAAAATAAAATCTTAGTAGCAAGTAAGAAAACCTATTAGCAATTACATGTAAGTCAGTTGACGGTGTAATCATAGCACGAATTATGGAAATGAAATACCTAACTATAGGTATAACATTATCAAAGTATGCAGATGTAACCAACAAAATTATAGGTAGCTTGATCAACACAATATTGGGAAATGAACACATAGGTGTGGAAACAAAGTGGGAACACCTGATTTATGGCTAAATTATGGGTTCTATTAAAAGATAACGTTAAGAATTTTTTTTTGTAGTATTTTCATGCTAATCTGTGACATACTTTGATTTCCAACAACAATCACATGTTTCGAGATATGGTGTCATAGATAGTTTTTTTTAACGAATCACTCTGTATCTTTTCACATTTTCGGATAGAGATTTTTACAAAAATTACAATAATATACAGCTTGGTAGGTGTGCGGCTTGAGATATTAAAATAAAGCGTTAGCTATCAACATCTTTTGTCAGATACATCTGATAAAGAATATTCGTATTTTTATGTTGTCATGGAAACTTTTAGCAGGAATACAAAATTATTTGTATTACTCAGTATTACTGGCAGTCGTAGTCAATATTGACAGATAGTTTCCATATACTAAAATAGTTGTTTATTATGGGCGAACTAACAACGTATCTGACAAAAAAAATTCACAGCCAACGCTCTAGCTTAGATCTTCCCACACATTTGCCTAACCCTGTATAAAGTTACTACGTGGCCTATATCTGATATATACAGTCCAAATAGCAGTAGACACCCTATCTAGCTATATATAACTTATTATCCAAGAAACTGTTAGATTTAGTATGACATATTTTATCTATTTAGGCGTTGAAATCAGGTAGACTAAAAAATTGATTGAATTTTAGAATTTTTTCTTCAGTACACTTGTTCTTTTTTCTTTGGTTTTAAATTTTCTTAGGAGAAAGGTCAAAACTAGTCTATAAAATAGACCGTAGTCAGTGTGACAAAAATAGATAAAAAATGAGAATATATTTTTTTTGTACCTACTTTAATTTGACTAAACCTAGAAAAATAGCAAATACGTTGCGCAAACAGTTAGAAGACTGCTGCTGAGTTTTATTAAAGCCATTTTGTCAGATTGATGCAGTTCCTAACGTTAGTGGAAACTTTTATACTAACATTATTCAACACTTTCAATGGGCATCGGAAGTTATGGGGGAAAAAATAAATGTGATTTATCTAAGTTTAAAGGTTTTTTCATTCCCTTCAGAAACAACAATACGTTGAAGATTTTGGCGGCTACTAAACCCAGCGCTTCTTATTCACGTTGTGCATTTGGAACAATGTTTGATATATTTGGCAATAGTGCTCATATCAAAACCTTGGGATGTGAATTGAAAAGTCCCAATAAAAGGTGCCTTAATTATCCGACGTTCGACAATTTGCTATTTCAATATTAATAAAAATATCTAAATCGCACTTATCTGTTTAAGAAATAACTTTCAAATCTTGCAAATCTTTAATTGTTGGTGAAACATCGGACTAAATTAATTAATTATTATTTCTTAATATACGTAAATATATAAAAAGTAAATCCATCTGTACATCTATGTATAGGATACATCTATACTACCCCTACTTATATTCACTATTTATTTCCACTATTCATTTTTAGCACATATAAAGCATATGACAAAATAAAAAGAACAAAAGTATATGAAGCACTGAAGGAGCTAGGCATTCAGGAAAAGTTGGTAACGCTAGTGAAAATGACGCTAAGGGAGACAGATTATAAGATGCAGGTGAATGGACATATATCGGAGAGTTGGAGAGTTAAAAGAGGACTAAGACAAGGAGACCCTCTGTCAACGTTGCTCTTCAATGTAACGCTAGATAAGATTATTAGAGACAGTGGGAGAACAGTGGAGAACAGGTCGAACCATATACAACCAACAGGTACAAATTTTGGCATATGCGGATGATTTAGTAATTTTAACCAGAAACAAGGAAAAATTAAGGGATGTAGTAAAAATAATAGAGCAAAGAGCAAAAGAGCAGGGATTGAAAATAAATGAAAAGAAGATGAAATACATGAAGCTAGGTGAAACCCAAAGCCCACAAAATGGATCGCTTGAATTCATAGCAGAGGATGGGACACGATACAAATGTGAAGAAGTTGGGCAATTTAACTATCTGGGAGTGACCATGACAAATAAAGCAGAAGAAAGAATGGAAATACAAGAAAAAATATCAAAAGGAATGAGATGTTTAGCAGGGGTAGGAAGAATGTTTAGATCGAAGTGGGTAACGAGGAAAGTAAAAGTAAACATCTACAGAACAATTGTCAGGCCAGTGGTGATGTATGGTAGTGAACTATGGAAGATTAACCAAAGGGAGGCGGAAGCAGTGGCAGTATGGGAGAGGAGGGTATTGAGGAAAATATATGGAGGGGTGAGAGAGAATAACCAGTGGAGACGAAGAACTAATAAAGAACTCATGCAAATATATGGACAACCCTCAATTGTTGAAGTGATAAGGGCCCAAAGAATGAGATGGCTGTGACATGTCGCCAGGCTACCAGACTCGAGACCAACAAATCAGGTTCTGGAGGAAGGCATATCAGGTAGAAGATCGAGGGGAAGACCAAGACGGCTCAAAGCGGTGGAAAGAGATCTGATGGAAGTGGGGGTCAGAGGTTGGAAGAGACTAGTATGGAATAGAGCAGAATGGAGAAGAATTTGCAACAAAGCCATGGGCACTAGAGGCCTGCAAAGAACATACATACATTCATTTTTACCATTCGTATATTAACTCATACTCGGCTTTTGCTATGCAACTCTCCGATAAAAATTGCCTCGTCATCGTTCGCACGCGTGTTTATATTTGGCGCGCTTCGTTCTAGAACAGCCTACAGCATTCCTAACTTTTCAGGTGTATTCGTACTAGTTGAAAATATATTTAATGATATTTACTATTAATTATGCTTGTATTATGCCGAAATAATTTGCACTTATTGCGTCTCTGTTTAATGATATCTATACTTTTTTTGACCGCTCACTGAAATATATGTAAGTAGAATGATGAACAATAAATTAGTAAAAATAGCTAAACATCTGCAAAAATATAAACAGTGTTGCTATACCACACTTAATTCTGAGGATATTATGAATTATGAATTACATTTACCTTAATTAAAGCTTACAATTTATAAAACTATTTAACTGGATTTCTATAGCCCCACATTAATTCTCGAATTGTTTTTCACAAAAGGAAATTTAAATATTATTGGTGAGGTGACATGTGCAAAAACTTACACAACAAAGAAACAAACAGTTTTTTTTTCTTATTAAGTATACACTTTGTGGTAATTGTGTAATACTGGATTAATATTCAAGTCTTGTTGTACTCATGCAGTTACAATCTGCTCTCTTATGATTATACGTGTTTTTTACGGTAAAGGTTTTGCAACGCTGGGGATCGTATCTTAACCAAACAGGTGTAAATAACCCATGTGTAATCGTTCCAAGAACGATGACGCACCCTTATGTCGCGTTTAACGTTCGACCTTGTGCGTCCTTGCATCCATCCTTCGCGGAGAAATAACCAGAAAATATGTTGACGTCGCTGCAGAAATACTACTTGGTCGTCGAAGAAAAACGTCGGTGCATCGCCCCGATTGAGGCAAATGGAAACACGTGCCCCGGTGCACTTTATGCCTTTCTACTTTATTTCTATGAGTGTCTGTGTGCCTGCACCAACCAACGTTGTCGGTATCTGTATGACGCCGGTTTCTGGCTTGTTTATTTCCTATCTACTGGATTGCTATTAATGCAATGAATATTTCATGCATGTATCTACATGCATGTGCAACGTATGTACCGCATGAATTTTATCTAGGCTGCACTCTGTACCAAAGCGTATGCCAGCAATTTTCATGAACGAGAGGAAAACTATTTGAAAGGGAATGTTATCGTGAATATTTATGTGGGATAAAAAAGAATGAAGAGTGATTGTGGATAAGTGTATTGAATTAGACATATATACGGTGGTATTAATGACGTTTTAGATTAGAAAAACTTGATAAGGCTAAAAATGGCAACACTTAACAAGTAAATAAATACGTTTGCCTCAATATGATTTGCTTCCTATGTCTGATTTGACTTTATTAATTGTTAAATGCATCACTTAATTCATCCTGTTTTTTTACTTATATTAAAGATATTATCTTTAATATAAGTAAATGAGTCTGTTATTATCTCTCTACCAGTACTGATGCATACTTTTCAATTTGATATTATCTATATGCAGTTATCATCTAACTAATACACTGTTTCTATATTTACACTTAAACTTTCATCCCATACATATTTTGGTGCAGCGATGAAAATAAATAAATGACTGGCAAAACAAATTAAAATTGAAGTATGTATAATGTCGCTTTTTACATTTTTGGAAGTTATTTTATTACATCGAAGCTCCCGAGAGTAATTCTTCATTACCTACCACTGTAAGTATGTACACTTACCTGTAGACAGGCATTTACTGTAGTATTAAAACCATTCTCTACGAAGAGGGAACGACAAATATTAAATTAACAAAATAGATTTTGTTAACAAATTATTGTCAGTTAAACAAAATTATGGTTAATCTAACAAGCAAAACGTATAGTGAAGGTAACCATATTAGTTTGTTTATGAGTTTTTTGAGCAATAAATGTTCAATAAAAAAACAATTAACTTGACCTTTATTAAAGAAATAAAGGTCAAGTTAAACAAAATGGCAGTTAATTTAATATAATTCTGATGGTATAAGCATTTCTTTAAATCCAGTTCTTCACTTCTCTAAAAAGCTGCTGTGAAAAATTATTCTTTGTACTGATAATGTTTAGTGTTACAACAAAATTTTCTATCCATATGTGGTGTTGAATGTCACTGATAATATTTTAAATGCTACAGACAAAGGCCGACTTACAGTTCTTGTTTTACTCGACTTTAGTAAGGCTTTTGATTTTTGATGCCATCACTAATAATAACATTTTATTGGGAATACTTCACTTTATTGAGGTGTCCAATAACGCTATACTGCTGTTAAAGAGTTTTTTTGTTCGGGAGGGGACAGTGTGTGACACTTGGCAAAGCTATCTCGTCGGAACTCAATATTGAAAAGGACGTTCCACAAGGTTCGCCAATTAGTTCTCTATTGTTTTCCATTTATACATGTCTTATTTAATAATATCGCAAATTGTTCTGTAGACATGTATGCAGGTGATACACAGTTAAATTATTCCTTTGCTCTTTCTTTTATTTTGGAAGTAGCTCGGACGGTCCAGGACGATTTAAATATTTTAAAACACTGTTTTAGCAAGCATGTTCATTTCAACACTTCCAAATGCTCGATGATGTTATTTGGAACACAGAAGATAGTTGTTTTGCATAGTAACCAATTCGATCGTACGCTAAATGGTACGCAATTAATTGCCTTTAGTTAACATATGCAAAACCATGGATTCCATATGGATAATTCTTTTCGATTTAACTCTCATCGTTTATTCAGCAAATTTGTTCAGGACTAAAAATGTTTTTCCCACATCGATCTTATTTATCACGTGAAATCAAAATTTTAGATTGTAATTCTATGATACTATCACACTTTTCATATTGCTTCAGCGCATACTGGCGGTGCATAGATGAAGCATCGAAAAAACGTATACAAACAATTTAAATTTATTGTATTAGGTACATTTACGGCATTACAAGATTTCAGAAAGTCTTGCATCCACACCGTCAGTGTGGTTGTTAAAAATGAAATATCGTTTTCTTTTACATCCAATACCTCTATTTCATTCGATAATTTCAACCAGAATCCCTACATAGTTGTATGGAAAAATACAGTTTCGAACAGACGTACTAATCTTCCCAAATAAATGCGAATCTAAACCCAATAAATTATTGATTATTTATGCAACCGAAAATAAAGTGTATACACTTAAATGTTAATTAAAAATGATTGGGGAACAATTCTGTATTACATATCGCTAGATATAGAGTATTTGTAGTTTCAGTCGCATAAGCAACCGAAAATTTGTTGAGTTTAGATCCGTATTTAATTTGAGAAATATGTTACATAACTTGAGTGTAGTAAACAAAGGTATCAAAACTCCCCCACTGTACTCTATGGTATTGTTGAAAGATCATTTTCATTTAACATATATAAACTCTTCAATACCGTATCTAAAAGATTAGTAAGAGATTTTTTCTCACACCAAACTACGCCCTAAAATGTTTCACTTATGCCCAGATTGTATATAACAATTTTAAATACGAGTATGTATTAGATATACTGAATTGCGGTTTGTGAAAGATAATAAATGACCTAAAGATGGTCCTTCTCCTATTTCAGCCAACGACAATAATGGATATTCAGCATAAATAATACAACAGATACTGTTATTAAATATTAATCTGGTGGATTAACATCTTTTGGGAGCCGTGATCATTAAAATGACTCCTTTACCGCGGTGATCTGCCCCTTGCGATCAGTGATGTCATATAAGCGCTATTTTTTCATTGTATATTTAAGATCCTGTCTTAGAGATACTTTTTACACTTTTGAGCGCTAGAATCACCCCCGCCATAGATGACTTAAGTTTCTTTATTCTCCGTCGACATTACGATGACGACATATGTACTTCTCGTTTTGGGTTCTCTCTACGTTTCCACTTACTTTTTTCTTCAAGTCTACTAATCTACAACTAGTACTAGTAGTTGTTACCTTGGATTATTTTATTTTTTTAATAAAGTTTTCTAAATATTCTTCTCGGTCAAAAAATCTAATAAAAATGTCGGGCGTTAGGTCATTTACAGCGCTCGAATTCTTCCATTCTTGCAATCTTCCTTCAAATAATACCCACCGTCCTCTAATGTAAACTATTATTTATTCTTTACTTGGATGTAATAATGTAATATTATTGATTGAAAAATAACAAAATAACATTTGACTGAACATAATTTTGCTAGAAGAAGTACTGCGGGAGAAATAAGACCTCTAAAACGTGTAGTAGTGTTATGCACATCTGATTTTTTATGCGTACACTAATTGTAAATATATGTCGGTAGAGGTAATTTTAAGTGGGTATAAGTTATACAGATATATTTTGATACTTGACATGTTAACCTTTTTACAAAGAAGAATCTTGTTATTGGCAATGCTGATATTCATGATTTTAGACATATCCTTTCCCACTTGCGTCTTTCCACATAACACCGCTTGGGATTTTGAATTATTATTTAGTGAATGCCTTTATGTTGGATAAACTTTTGTTAATTTTTTTCTCAACTTGCTGCCAATCTGTTACCATAAAGGAGTAATATGAGTATCGTCTGCATACATTAATAGTTTTGACGATTTAACAACATTGTTAATCCCGGACGTATAAAAATACACTATAAAAACGGGCTAAGAACCGATCCCTGTGGAACCCCTTGCTTCAGAATTGAGGAGACATTACTTCCCAATCGAACGCTTTGTCCCCTATAAGAAGATCTCTTCTAAAATCTTAATTATTTAACGTGTTACATTTAATTGTAGATATTTAATAACAGCACAAAACTTATTTTCCCATTTATTATAGATTTTGGGGACACTTCCATTCTAACCTAACATAATTGTTAACAAACTCATATATATATAAAAAAAAACAATATTGTCGCTTCGTTTGACTTTATTTCAAGACCTATTATGTTAGGGACCATAAATATTGTAGTACGACCCTTATATAAGAGATTATCAATGTAATTGTTTAGAGAAGAAATGTTATTTATTTATGATTACATATCCTTCAAACATGTTAAGTTGCCTAGAGTTAAAAACTTGTTCAAATTATATTCCTCCTTGGATTGAATATTAACTCAGATCTTTGCACCTTAAAAATATCTACTCTGCAATTTAATAGCGATTAGTACTTAATAGAGCATGCTGCATTTTAGTCCTAATTATAATTCCGTATATGGGTAAGATATTCACAGGAGAAATTACGTTGGAATAATGCCGACAGATTTCCACACACACTTTTCATTTTGTTTGGGTTCGATGTTTATCGTACTCATTTTCCTCTAGATGGTATTTGAATTTAGATAGCCTATATAAGGAGAACGATAATCTGCATTTGTATGCGTTTTATGTTCACGATTACCTTGAGCGTATTAACATCATTTAACTACATATTTAAGATCCGGGTACTCCGATGGCATGTAAACAACTAAATTACTTCATCCGTAGTCTTATCAGAATGAAACCTGCCCGTTTGTTCTTAAAATTCCATCTCTGACCGAGTAACTTTCAACTTTAAAAATTTTTCATCAACTTTACATTAGACAGATGGTTTTCTAATATCTGTTAATGTGTGTTTTAAGAAATGCGTACAATCACATCATTAGGAATTTAATAGTGATTGTTTTATTATCGGCTGACTCCCAAATAGTAATACGTTCTAGTTTCAAGGCGTGCATAGAACCACAAGTAAAACAACTCTTCTTAAGGTACCTACTATGTTATTGCCAATTTTTAAGAAGAGTTGTAGCTGTCCGTGTGGTATAAATCAATCTGAATAACAAGTTAAAAGATTCATGAGTCATATTTCTATTCAATATTAAATGTCTGCTTGTGATTACTATCTTTAAACTTTATCTTTGACTTGTGCCAACTTATCACAAATTTTATGGTCACCCATAGCGACCATACTTCTACAAATGGAACCTTTAGCATACCATCTTTATCTCTACATTTCCGTTCAGAATGGAAGTGCATTTTTATTTGTGTATTTTCTATTCATTTTAAAAATTCCATTTAAATACCAACGTAAACATACAAACACACGATAGTATGTACCGAGGATAATAGTTGGACGCAAACGCAATATATCAGCATTGTTGCGCAGTCAATCCCAGACAAACAGTTTTGAGAATTGGAGATTTATGAAGCGGTGATAAAGAAACGAAAGGATGACGCAACGGTTGAGAAATTCTCGTTTACCTGTCATATCTTCGACATGTGTTACAAGAGGGAATACAATTTAATGAATACGTATGCCGCATTCTACAATACTTTGTAATGGTATTTTCAGCTGGTCTATTATTGAGAGAAAAACGTTACGACTGTGTACGTTATCTCTTCAAATCTGTGTCACATATCGTAATATAATCTCACCGTCGTTCATTTTTTACAGTGAGTTACAAAGTTTTCGTAATGCGCCAAGTGTTGCCTGGAATTGTAGTAAAACAAATGCCTCTAATGCAGTGGCGGCACGTGCATACGTCCCTAAGGAGATCGTTAAACTGATCGCAGTTTCTCGTAAATGGAATATATCGCACGATAGCATAAAAAGAACTTCGACTATTGTCGGAGCTGCGCCGTGATTGTAGATATAGTATTTTTAAGGGAAAAAATTGTTAATAGTAACATTTCTTAACCCGTAACCGATGACGTGGAGTCTGGTAGACTCTTAGGATCGTATATATTTACGGGATAAAAATTGTGTTGGTTATAGCTCTAAACATTTAGTTTGGTGCCCGTATCATGTAGTTTTGTTAGTGTCAGAAAAACCAAGAAAAGCTAATCTGTACTGAAAACTTAAAAAGTGCGTTTCATTTTAACAATATTCACCGATTGCGGATTAACTTCTCTAAAGGCAAATCAAAAACTCCAATGATGCTTAATTCGAATACAGTTTATTCTATCCCTTGTCACAATTGTGACAAGATATACATTGTTTAAACAGGCCAAACATTTAGGTAGCAGAATTAGACAACATACTCTAGACTGTTCGCGCAAACATTCTAAGACCGCTCTTTCAGAGCATATCCTCAATAATAATCATCAGTGTGATTGCGATGACACGTCAATATTAATCCAAGGACAATACTGGTCAAAAAGGATCTTTCTTGAAATGTATTACATTAATAAACTAAAAAATAAAACTGTAAATTTTTGTATAGGCTTATTTCAGTTGGTACTCACACATTGTAACCTAACCTCAACCTTTCACGTGGTTTATTGTCTTACTACACTTTTGCAAATGTCTTGTAAGCTCTTATATTGTGTTTTAATGGATTTATTAATTGTTATTTTTAACAACAGAATTGGATTTAATTTGTTTAACTTTAACTTGAATTAACTTCAACCTTTGTAAGTATTTTATTCCTTTACAAAATAGAATGGATTCGACTTAAATTATTGTTACCTTATAGTTTCTCTGAAGGAACTAATAAATTACGAAAGCTTAAAATTGAGATAAGAGGTTTCCTTTTTCTTTATATACGATCGCTTAACCTGTAAAGAATTTTGGAATCTAACGTAGTACGATCGATACTTCCTCTTCTTCATTCCGGTCAATATTGAACTGGACGCATCTTTCATCTAGCGTGTATTTTTGCTTGAAAGATACTCGGGTATATTCCCAAGCTTTCGAAGTACTCAGACCATATATTCCTATTCTTAGTTTTCTCTGCCGTTTTGGAGTCGTCAGTACACCATTTGATGGTATTTCATGGCTGGTTAAATTTTGTCAGTTTGTAGACTGCATGGAGTGTTACTCAAAAACGCTTTCCGTTGCTGCGGAACTACAAAGCTTAGGGATGCAATTCACCCTTGCAATTTGACCCAAATTTGTTTTTTCCTGAATAACTTTTAAACGGTAAGAGATAGGAAAAAAGTTTCAATGGCGGACTGGTACTGTTTAGTCAGCCCTTTCGACTGGTATAGATATTTATATACTGGGTGTTCCAATAAACGTGGAATTACGTATGTTGTGCTTATTTTATCGAATTTCAGAAATCGGTTATAATGGCCTTTTTGTGATCAAATAGTCTACAGGAAGGTAATTTAATAAGTTGTACAGGGTGTCCACAAAAATATAAATTTTAGCATATTTCCGTATTCTAAGGAGATACTCTGTATACTGTTGTGTGACTGCATTGTATGTCGAAAATCAGTGTTAAACTTTATACCAGGCGCCAGGTAATACAAGTTTTTCCTTGCAGCCGATATTATAAGGCAATATTGTGTAACTATGTGTTGTGGCCGATATGGAATGCACAGTGCATGCAACAGCTTTGCCTCCAACGTAACTTAAGGTATGACCAGAATGCAATTCCAAATTAAATCCACTTTCGTCTGCATTATAGGCATTTTCTGCTCCACACGCTTCGCTGTACGGTTTTACAGAATTGACAAAGTTTGTAGCCATCGCTTCCAGTTTCTCTTTCTCCTGTCCATAACTTCGGCCAATATATTTAGTTATCTTTCTAGAGGTAATTTTATTTCTTTTAAATTGCAAAAATCCAAGTTTCAGATGCTTTGAAATTTCCAGCCAATGATTGCGTTTGCTCCTAACGCGCCACTGCCACAGTTGTATACGTGTACTATATGGCGTTTTATCCATATCTGATGAAAATTACATAATACGTGTTTTGCAATTTCCAGCCATTTATCCCTATTCCTTCCACTCCTTCCTATGTATTTTTCCCATCTGTACAGCTGCTGAACCGATGTTACTTTCCTAAATTTGCTTTTTACAGAACTTAACGATCGTCGCTTTGATTTCGAATCAGTCCAAAATTCAGCAGCTCTCCTTTTGTAATCTGGCGTAATATTATCTCCTTTCAAAGCGCATGTCTCCTCATACTCTTCTTCAGCATCTTCTAAATGGTAGGACGATGAAGGCTCGCCTTCAACTGCTATTTCAATAACTCGAGGACGATCCATATCTTCAAATTCTAATGCTTCTATTGTTTCTACTGCGAACGTTGTTTCGCGAACACTTGTATCGATTAGAGTTCTCACCGCATCATGCAATTCTATTTCACTGGATTATTTTGTGTATTGTTGTTTATTATAATTATATGAAAATATAGCAGATGAATAATATTTGCTGGATGATATGAACCATGTTACTACTGCCATGCCCAAACTATATGAACTGAATTTAAATAAAAATTAGGTTCTGATATACATTGCACGGAGGGATATGTGTGCCAAGTTATTCTGGCCAATTGTCCCGGATAAAATAAAAATATCTGCTAGTGAGACGTTCGCTACTCACATCTCTCCAAAAATAGTAAAAGCAAGCAATTAGTGTACTATGTGACCTATTGTTTTCATCTGTTTGCTGTCGGGGATAATATAATCTTACATACATCCAAACGCGTATAACTCGAAAACCATCACATATAACCATTTAGCGCTTGATATAAGTTTACACTGATTTTCGACATACAATGCAGCCACATAACGGTATACAGAGTATCTCCTTAGAATAAGGAAATATGCTAAAATTTATATTTTTGTGGACACCCTGTATAACTTTTTAAATTACCTTCCTATAGACTATTTGATCACAAAAAGGCCATTATAACCGATTTCTGAAATTCGATAATAAACACAACATACGTAATTCCACGTTTATTGGAACACCCAGTATATAAATATCTATACCAGTCGAAAGGGCTGACTAAACAGTACCAGTCCGCCATTGAAATTTTTTTTCCTATCTCTTACCGTTTAAAAGTTATTCAGAAAAAAACAAATTTGGGTCAAATTTCAAGGGTGAATTGCACCCCCTAAAGTTGAAGTTCCGCAGCAACGGAAAGCGTTTTTGAGTAACACTCCATGGAGTCCACAAACTGCCAAAGTTTCAACAAAATCTGCGGTTTACAGTTCGCGAGGTTCTCTTGTGAGTGTGGTTTTTTTTATTACACCCTCCACAACAATGTGGAGAGGGGTAAGATCCAGTACTACCTCGATAACTGCTGTTGGGTGTAGCTGTGTACTAATCAACTCCATGAATTAAATCAGTTCCTGTTCAACAATAACCATGACGTAGTATGTTTCACTGAAACTTAGGCACAATTTGACTTTATTACCAAGATTCAATTAGATAATAATTATAGGTTAGCTTCACGTTTCTCTAGAAGTTATCACATTCCTGGAGGAGTGGCTGTTTTCCTGAAATTTAACGTTAGTAAATCAGTTTTGTGTTGTTTGCTTTGAATTTGATCATGAATTGTATGCCTGTACTGTATGTCACTATCTGATGGTTGTACAGGTCTCCAGTAGGGAATTACGATATATTTTATAATAATTTCTTAGATTCTGTTTGTTTAAATAATAGTATCATTTATCTTGGGGATTTTCATATTAATTTTGCACTGAGTTCGAAGGTCTCTGTGAGTGCGGAACCTCGAAAGTTCAATTTTTATAAACTCTACCCAAATGAAGGCAAAAATATATTAGGGGAGAGTGGGGCATGTTCGGACACTAAACTTTAAAAACGGATTATATTGTTATTTAATGGGGTATGGAAAGTTTCTCATATACACTTTAATACGTACACATTTTTGTATGAGATACTATATAAGAAATACGATAATGTTGCATGGTTTTTCTCAAATATGCCTTTTTTTTCCAAAATAGCATTTGTCCGAATAACAAACCATAGGTTATATCTCCGGTATGAACAAATGATATCTAATATACAGGTTAAATCTGAATATATACAATGAATGCTACACTCCAATCTTACTAATAAAATATCTATAAAAAAGAAAGCTATGTGTCCACACAGATGAGCCGGTATACTCAGTATGTATGTAATTAAATCGAAAGCTTCAATCACAATATGCTTCTACATTTGTTTTGCACACAAGGATATTGGCAACTCCATAGATTTCCTTGAAAATCGCGAAACTTGCTCCCAAGTTCCGAAACGGATACACCTTGTTGTGCTACTTTCACTACCTATGTCCACTATTGTCAATATCTACAGCCGGAAATGTACAATTTCCGCGTTAGAAAATTCCGCGTATAACCAAATACTGCCGCTATAGCAAATTGCAATTATATTTCAATAGGTTTTTGCAATATACTGTGAAAAGAAAATATTATTCGAGCACTAATGTTTATGACGTCGTAGTTTCGAAAATAAAATTTACGGTTTCAAACACTTTGAAATATGGTTCAAGAATATTCACCGGCCAGAAACTCTTATGTGCACACTGCACATATAATCGGAAATTGTAGATTTGAATATTAGTCGGTAGGCTCTGAATAATATCGCTAGAGCTTTGGGTTGCCTAGGTGTAAACATATTTGCTGTGTGGTTCAGTAGCAGATATGATTGCGGCAGCGCACAATGGTCCCGATTGTGTTCGTAGCGCAAAATAATTGCCGTTTATGCCTGAATCCAGTCCACATTTATATATTTATAATCCTCGCGGTTGTATTTGTACTATTGTACAGGTAATAATATTAATAATAATATTTATTATAACATATAAACTTTAATAAATAAATCAACACTTAAATTAGAAAGATGTTTATAAAGATCAACAGATTTGAAATAAATACTTTTGTATTAGTTGGTATTGATGTCGGCTTAGTTTAGCGTTAATAATGAATGATAACGCTTCTCCTTCGGTGTATTTCGTGGAACTGTTGCCATTTTTCTTAAAAAGATCGTAAGCCAGTTTGTATTTTTTTGCACGTTTTGGACTAGTGAAGGTAATATCATTCAACACTTACAGTTGCTCACAGTGAAAATCGTACGGTCTATAATATATAAATTTTGTAAAAATTGTCAAATATATATTCGAAGAAATTAAATAAATAACTGCGAATTACGATCGTATAATATGTGTATGTCGATATTATACCAGATATAGAAAAAAATAAATGGTGTATCCTATTAACTTTTTTTATCAATAGTAACATGCAAGTCGTGCACCTCCACATTTCAAAATCGTACCAAACAAAGATAGCTCACATCATGAATCCGTCGGGATGCCAATTGAAAACTTCAAAGGATTTTTTTTATAATAGAAGGTTTGTATAAGTTTCACAAAATACCTTCTTGAAAGATTAGTTCAAATTTGTACTTCAAGTCAGCAAGAACGTTTTTAAAATGAAACAAACTACCGTTGCAGTACGTGAACTTGCGATCCATCATTTTAAAAATGGAAAAGTATATAGAGAAATTGCAAAAATTATTAATCGTAGTTCTTCCACGGTGCAATACATAATTAAACGTTATAAAACTGATAATCGTGTTGTAAATAAAGCAAAAGTTAGTCCAAGAAAAAAATTAAATGATCGCGATGAAAATTGGATTATTAGAAAAGTTGAGAAAGATCCAAAAATTAGTACACCAAAAATAGCCGCAGATATCGAACAATATTTAAACAAAAAGGTAAACTCGGAAACGGTGCGAAGAGTGTTGAGAAGACACAAATATAACTGTAGGATTGCGCGAAATAAGCCCTACATAAATAAGAGAAACAGGATCAAGAGGATAGAATTTGCTAAAAAATATATAAACGAGACATTTTACTTCTGGAAAAACGTCATCTTTACAGACGAGTCCAAGTATAATATATTTGGCTATGATGGTAAAGTTAGAATTTGGCGTAAACCAAATGAAGAGATGAAGGTGAAAAATCTGCGTGCGACCGTAAAACATGGAGGTTGATCACAAATGGTATGGGGATGTGTTTCTGCGAGTGGTGTAGGAAATCTTGTGTTTGTGGAAGGTATTATGAATAAATGGGGTTATTTGGACATTTTAAAAAAGAATTTGAAAAGCAGCGCTGAAAAAATGGGGATTTTAGATAGATTTCGATTCTATGCTGATAATGATCCGAAACATTCTTCAGGCATTGCGAAGGAATGGACATTGTATAATTGCCCAAAAGTCATTCAAACACCGCCACAATCACCAGATTTGAATGTGATTGAGCATGTATGGCATAAACTTGAGGTCGGCATCCGGAAACACGAAATTTCCAATAAGCAACAATTAAGACAAGTCCTTCAGGAAGAATGCCAAAATATCGATGAGGAGTACCTTACAGATTTAGTCAAGTCGATGCCTCGAAGACTACAAACGGTACTTGATAATCGGGGTTATTCAACAAAATATTAACTTATTACTTTGTCTTTTTGGTAATTTTACAGAAGTGTACGATTTTGAATGTGACCTTTATTTTTTGGAACAGTTTATTTTTAT
Organism: Protaetia brevitarsis; assembly: GCA_004143645.1. Classification (NCBI taxonomy): domain Eukaryota; kingdom Metazoa; phylum Arthropoda; class Insecta; order Coleoptera; family Scarabaeidae; genus Protaetia; species Protaetia brevitarsis. Next base: position 11,131 of record RXPK01002370.1, on the reverse strand, counting down.
TTTAATTTGCAATTATGAAGGATAGGAAGTTGAGTTGATCTGTGATCATTTTATTCTCATGATGTTGAGAAATACATTATTATTATTTCTTGTTTTAATTATTTCCAAAACTGTGCTTTGTCATAAAATATAGCTTAAAGTACAGCTGTACGATTTTCACTGTGAGCAACTGTATGTAGCCGAACGATTACTACTCTCTTCTCAAACGAGATTCAGTTGCAAAAGCTTAATTCTGACGTTGATATTGCATCATACCTTTTTTTCGCGTAAACTACATTCATCAAATGCTTTTTGTGGCCTATCAAAACGTTTTGTAGTAAATGGACTTTTTTGGACTGTACTATCAACAGTAGCACCAGAAAGTTCGACTCTCTGATCTAATCATCTCTTTATTTTTTGCTATAAATCCTTTTACGCTGCGAGAACTTGGTTTTCCAACGAAATTCTTTTTTTTGTAACATTGGTTAATAATTTATCAGCTTCTTGTTCATTTACAGTCTCTTTCGTAAATATACTGTTTAAACTTATGTTAGATTTTTTTTAAATTTTTTGCCGCTTCCCTAAAATGTCTGCTATCTACTTTTAATACGAACTAGAAATAAAAGTGTGTATTTCCAATAGTTGAACGAGGATTGGACACTTAATCATAAACTGGAAATAGTAAAAATACTCAGAATCAATAAATGAACATTGTGTTTTCTTTCCATATTAACTATTTTTTATATTTTTTATGCATTTTTAGATGTTACCAAATCTTCCAAACGGAAGTAATAGGTTTCTATTTCGTCCGTTAAGCTCTAGTGGGTACCTAAATATTGTTACATACTTTAATATAAACTTGGTCTCTATAAGATGATTGTTGTCTCAAGAAAGAAATTTGAATTGAATTTGAACATGTTGCACTAATATTGTGCTGTCGCTATATAGGTTAATCACTAGTTAACGCAACTTTGAGGTTATAGAGAAGCTAAAAGTTACATACGGAACCTGAAAGTGAATTCAGTTACTTCGAAGTTCCATTATACTAGATCAAAGTGAATTTAATTACGTTATAGTAACATATACAACTTTAAAGTAGATTTAATAGGGGATGGTCACGAGGTCACGTAATATTTACGATAAAGGATAGTATTAACTGCTACTATATAGTAAATATCACTTCAGAGTTATACACTTCTAGTGTATATTACTTTGATTACGTAAACGTAAATGCCAAGTGAAACAAAATAGATGCGCCATTACAATACAACTGCCATGGAACAATACATACAATAAACAAGATTCTAACCCAATACAGATCCAAATTTTCAATTTCACTATTCATATTTTTAGTTAATAAGAACAGAGTAACGTACATTTCTTGACCTGCATGCTGAATAAAAAAAAAGCGTTTCTAACACTTATCATTTTTATCAATTAAACTTTATAGTATTTGAGGCGAGCGTATTTTTAAGATCACATAAATATTTGCCAGTAAAATGATATGCGATTTTAATTTTATGTCGTCATTGATACAAAATTCACTATTCAATAAGTGGTCTAACAGATACATTTATTTTATGTACACATGGACCATTATATTATTCATTCTAACCACAGTTAGAGTGAATGTGTTATAAAAAGGAATAAAGAAGAAAAAGGAACAGTAACAATGAATTGCAATGTCATATAAAGTAAAAAATACTTTTTCGGAACGTTCCAGCTACGTAGCAGCTACTATCCGCCACATTATGACTACGTAGCCATAACGTAATTAAAACCTAATATTTGTTTCCCATTTTTGATATTAGTTACGGATATTTTACGTAATTAGAACGTAACAGCTACTAGTAATTTTTACGTTGTGGAAACCTTTAAGGTAACAAATACGTCGTGCTACTTGGGAAGCCCCCTGATTGAGAGTCAATTTGATATAAAGCTAATTTTTGGTTTTAATTTGGTTTTGTGTCCATCATCATCAAAATTTCTCGTAAGTTTTTAAATTACTGACCACATGTTTTTCGGGAACTCTGTCTGTAAATCTGGACCGTTGTGTTGGTATTTGTGATTTTTGTGCCAAAATAATGAATTTTCGATCAAGTACAATTATTTTACCGTTTATTTTACATCGTAGTCATAGGATTGTGACCGTCATTTGTCCAGAAATGTTTCTTGTGAATCTTGAAATATTGTTTCTTTTTTGAATTTCTGAATTTTCTTTTTACTACATGTTTTCAGTAAACAAAAATCAATTGTATATGTAATAATAATTTTAGGCGAGTTCTAGTGCCGCAAAAATATGCAAATTTAAGGTAATTTTTTTAAATGACATACCAATCAAAAGCGTCATTATGTGATTAAGATAAGCATGAATGAGACCGGCGTTTTTTTGAAAACAATTCAGATACAACTCGGCGGATTTCCTACACAATATTCAAGGCAATTTCAAATAGCCACTGAAGATTAAAGAATCTATGTAGATTAGTGAGTCATACCGGAATATAGCAAAAAAGTACGAACTCTGTTTAGTTAAATATATACAATTACACATACTAAGACATCCGCTTCATTAATGATACTGTGTAAACGATATGTTTTGATTGTATTGTAACTACACCCAAACAATACGAGATATATAGCGGCTTGTTTTAATGTTCGGGAAGTAGATGTCTGCTGTCTATACACAATTACACAATTTTATGGATATCGCATGATCATGCCAACGATTATTTTGATATTGTGTATTACTTCCTTCCGCTGTGCAGGAAACGTGAAATATTCAGGATAATTTATGATAGCAAGTGATTGTCTTTTACTAAGCAGGTTTATTTATAGAGAGAACGGAAGTTGAAAGATTTGTGTTTATCTTAAACTGGTGTGCTCGTCTATCGAGAAGTTGTGTGAACTGAGTAGAATCTATAAATTTTATGGTTATAGTTATATCACACGTTCGCGTGATCGGTAACAGTAAACTATATATATGGGCCAATCTTATGGTAGAATGCATAAAGTAATAAGTGATACCGTTTGAAATTGTGGTATAGCAAAATAGAATACCTGATAATGTAAAAGTTTGAACATGAATATGAATTGTTATTGAAAAAGAATACGATTTTTAATTGACACACTCGGAAAAATAGATACATTGACTTAACAAAACGTTTTTTTGTTATTTTATTTTGTTTATCATTGTAAAACTCGACTGTAAAATCAACATAAAATTTATGTTGAAATTTTAATGTTTTTGCAACATAAAAATTATAAAAGGTATGGAAAAATGATTCGAGCAAATAGTATTTTAATATGAACATTATATTAAAGTATATTGTATATCCCTGTTAGCGGTCTTTGAGGTAGAAAACCATTTTTTTTTTAACAAAATTGTCGGTGATCCACACATAATTCACGTTAATTAACGCATTTTCAAACTGCATACTGAAATTGTTCAGAAACAATACTACAATAAATTTTCAACACATCAATCATGATAAAAGCTGTAAAATATAACTGAAAATTGCGAGCCCATCTATTTCGGCTAATGTCACTTTTGTAACTATCTGAGAGTCACATTACATGTTAACGTACTATCTACAAAACTATCACTTGACCGAAAGATGGCGCTCAACGAAACTCATGGCGATGATTTTGAGATTTGTTCGTATGAAGATGAGGCAATTTAATATTTACTTGGCATAGGGGCTATTATGTGAACATTAAGGTGGCGGTTTTAGTAAGAATCTCTTCTATCGCACCTATGATTACGCTTAACTCCGACAATTTGTGAGAGGGTGGCGCCTCTGGTAATTTTTGGTAATTTTAACGAAATGGGATAAGTTTAAAAATGAAGACAAATAAAACGAGAAGAAATAATTGAGAAAGTAAAAGTCAAACAACTATAATAGTAGACACATGTGACGAGAATAAGGATAGTCAGAATCGCAAGAAGATAAATCGAAACAAGAAGCATAACTAAACGAAGAAGGGAGAGGCCAAATGGAAAATAGATGGTCCAAACAAAGGAAACACTTTATTTATGAAAAACTAAATAATTACAAATCATCCCAACCCCGTGCTCCACCTGAAAGGTACTACACAAGGCTACCTATGTATATTGCCACAAATCGGATTCCAATTAATATTAGTAATAGTGGGGATATAGAGGATATATAGAGTTCCGCGCGTGTGGCGCCGACGGGGGGCTTCGCCGTGTGGCGTCATAGTGATTAGGTACTAATAAAACTGTTAATAGAGATCAAAAGTGTTTGGTTAGCCTTCTCTGTAAGAACCAAGAAGCCATTTCAAGGTAAGTGATACTCTCTGCTATTTATCTTTATTTGGAAAGCGCGCTTCCGCTGAGCTACATTTGCCCTAGTCACCCGAGCACGTGACAATATATAGATTCCATAACAATTGAAATGTTCCTACCCAGACTAAATATAATACAGTAGCCTCGTGACCATATGAATACTACTTTATGAGAAATGTGATTAGTTCACATAATCGCGAGTCTACTGTAAATCGGTCAGCTATCAGTTATTATTAAATGCGCCATGGAACACTTTCGTTCTTCCCCAGCATCCGCCAGGGACATTGATTATATATAATATACTTACATAAAAGCAATGGCCAAGGAGTAAGGGAATGGCAAAAACCTTACTCTGGGAGGATCTGGGAAAAAATCCCAGACCTTGTTACTGATAGCCGCAAAAATAAAAACAGGAAACAGGAAAAGGATTCAGTTTAGAGAAAAATAATGACAAGAAGTAAAAAGGAACGGAAGAAATGGATGCAAGAGGGATTGAAGTCCTCACCCGATATCTAAAATAGGTACATATGGGGAAAGAAGAAGAAGAACATAAGAATAGTTCCTAAGAAAGAATATAGAATATATCTGATTACTTATCCCCAACATTTGATTGCGACGCGTGTAACGTCAAGAGTACCTACTGTTCAGTAGCCACTGCTGAATAATACGTAATATTAGTTCGGACACCAAAGACGGGAAAATACTCAAACTAACTTTTCAAAAATTCAGCATTGTTATTGTATTTATTAATATCGATTTAAATTAAAGTATAATAGTAAAAAACAGTTTAATTGAAATTTAATACTTAATAATTTCTCAATCATCTCATAAATGGGCTCAGACTGGGTCGAATGTACCAATGTCATCTATCAATATGTCCATATTATAAGATGTCAGTTTCATCATGTCAATGTCACTTTCTTTCGGCCCTAGGGAGGAAAAGTCAACTTTCCTCCCTAGGGAGGAAAAGTACAACTTTCGCTCTCTCAAATGTAAAGTGGGCACTTTTCTCCCTGCTGGGAAATTTTATATACAAGATGATTCTCAAGCTATACACATATAGTTGGGGATTTATTCCTCATGACAGTCATGACAAATAATGACGGCGATGTGTTCGGCGAGTAACATGGAATTCTCCACGGCGAATAATGCGTATTGCGAATATTGTGAATACCGTTACGTGTGAAAAACGCCTCATTCGTAACTAAAACGTTATTGGTAAAGTTTGAATTCAACTGATGCTGATGTAGCAACCACTCGCAAAATTGTACTCGAGGGGGATGATCCACTGGTAGTAGGGCTTGTACACGTCGCATGTGATATGAATGGAAGTTATGCCTCAATATTCGCCAAATTGTGGATTATGATACCCTATGTTGCTCTGCAAGTATCCTAGTGCTTCTGGCAGGATCCTTTTCGACGACATTCAAAATCTCCTTCTCAAGATTAACAATGTGTATAGTAGTGTTTAACGCAAACTAGCTTGTTGAGGCTTCGATACATTTCGCATACGTCATCAATGAGATCTCCCTGACGTATAACAGCCGCAATTTCCCGAGATCTGTATTGAAGCCTCATCCACCGTGGAAGGCACAACTATTAACCATACTCTTTAATAATAATGTTAATAGACAATGTGGGGTTTTTATCTTTTCTATTGCTGCATGTGGTAAGCACAAATAAAGTGCTGTAGCTCCACACGTGTTTCTATAAATTAAGTAGATAGTGTCTAAGCAGTTAGAAAAAGCATTCTTGGAATATTTTATCAAGTGTTATTCATGCGCGCGCATAATTTCTGTGTAAATACTCTTTTTGCCTGCGATTTAAAAAATAGACAATGACAAAAAGGGCCCAATCGGTAACAGCTTCGGCAAGTTAGATCTAAAATTGAGATTTAAGCGAAACTTATGGTAGCCCTGGTACAACATCAGTACGCCCTAAACACTTAGTATGGCATATATATTTATCTCGGCATCCCGAGCTAGCTTGTCCGATACACTGACCGTGGGGATCAGGGATATTCCCGAGACCTCTATCTCGTCCGTTAAACCCTATTGTAGAGGTCTAACTGCTCCTCCATGTTGCTCAGGCGTTATTTCACGTAATTTCCACGTATTCTTGATTTGAAAGTAAATTTCACGGATATCGAGGAAACAAAAAAGGTTTTACTATATTTTTTTTTCACCTATTAGTCATTATTTGTCATGAGGAATAAATCTCCAAGTTAATGCGTATAACTTGTGAATTACCCTGTATGAACGTAATTATATTATCTTTTAGTAGAATTTACAAAATTTCACTGGGTGTCCGAACTAATATGGACGGTAGTGTAAATCATTTTAGAGTTTGTCTTAAGTAGCGTCGCAAAATATGTAAAATAAATATGAATAAAAAATAAAAAAAATAATAAATATAAAAAAATATAAAAAAAAAATTGTATGTCACGGACTTTGAAATCTCTCATACACCACATGTATTAGAGATCTGTCTCAATAATTCCGTCTGAGAATTAATATAACTACTTATTTGTTTTCTTTATTGTGCGTATTGTAATTAAGAAATAAATAAATAAACATTTTTAACATGAAAAAAGAAAAAAGAAAAAAAGAGGAAAAAAAAAGGAAACTGCTGACCGTGAAGACATTATTACCGCTACACACGTGGATGTATTATACAATAGGCCTCGCGGCCGTTTGACAATCGCCACGCCGGCCTGCCCCGGATGGGTGCTATTGCATAACAAGCGTGGTATCGTTTTTCGCGATTTGTTGGCGTGCCGACGGGTCTGCTAGGGAAATGTTTATTTTCCGCGCTCGCCTCAGCAGCCGTTCGATTGTGCAAGGTGCGTATGCAACGCGAAGAAACAGTGACTCAACTGCGCGACATCTATTTCTGCTTGCGTGTGATGAAACGTATTCAATATTGAGCACAGATGGTGTGTATTTTGCAAGATGTATACGCGTTACCAGAAGGTAGTGTTTTGTGTCTATTGGGTTAATGGGAGGATGTGTTTTTAGCTTTATTTATGTTGCACCAGGAAGGGTTTCGATTGAACAGTAGTTGGCACAATACGAACGTTTGTGATAATAGAAAAGAAGTATTATAAAAGAAGATACATTTTGAAGGAAGAAGTTATTCTTCCAAACAAATATATTAATACCGTGTACCTGGTGTTTATTAAGTTACAGATTATTTTTAAATTTCTTATCAAGTAATTTATTAGGTTTGTTCGAACATGCAGTTCGCGAACAGTTCACGATCATGTGAACCAATACAGACAGCATTCAGTTCAGCAAAACTCCAATTGTTCCTCTATTGGTTCACGTGATGCAGAACGTTCGCGAAACTGCATGTTTTCGAAACAGCCCTAATGAAAAACACTGAAATATTTCAATTCAAGACGCACTAGCTAACAAAAAAATATTAAAAAAATTTCTGTATTGTTATGAAGTTATTATTTTTATGTTAAATGGCAATGGCATTTTTCTTCTCTGTTCGTTTTCGTATACAGTGTGATACTTTCCACTGCGGATTCTTTTTCTTATCGCTCACACTTGTAGAAAATGCTATAGTAAAATTTCCTGTAATGGTGGTATGCCATATACACAAAGAAAAAAAATGTTAAATCAAAGAAATATTTGAGAACCTCGCAAGCGATATACTGGGTTGAATGTATGCTGCACAAATGGTTTGTCCTTAAACTTCAACAAAACTAGATATACTTTGTTCCGTACCATCTTGAAGAAAATTGCTTTTTATTCCAGTTTATAGGTCTCTAATAATATTATTATACAATCTAATCCTGCTAAGTGGTTGAGTGTGACCACAGCTTCTCACTAAAGTGGAAGGACCATTACGAGTTTCCAAACTAAATACTTTAAGTTTAAAACTAAGACATCTTAGACAATCACCAAGTACAAATTCCCTAAAAATTATATACTTCGCTCAATTCCAATCATAAGTTCTATATTGAATTCTTCTTTGGTGCTCCAGCTCTTTAGTCAATGATAGTCTTTATTAAACAGAAAGTAGCAATCAGTATTGCAAGGATTAATCAATGAACAGCCTATACAAACCATTTTATCTCATTAAAAAATTCACTTTATGTGAATTGTATATTTCAGAAGCCGCTATTTACATTTATAACCATAAAAATAATATTTTAGTTGCTAACAATCCACAACATTCTTACAATGTAGTCTTGCAGTACTAAATAGCATTTAATGAAACACAACTTAAAATGAACAGCTTTTACAGCATTTACAACCACTTTCCTGATAGTTGGAAGGAATATAGTACAAATAAATTTAAGAAAATTTTAAAAACTTGACTGTCAACTGTTTTTATTCAATTAATGAACGTACTTGGGTTATTGTCTTTGAAGTATATTTTTGTCATTTCAATTACTACATCGAATGCTGTTGTATATTTCTTTCGATTTTTTTTTGCTATTTCACGCATTGCATTGTTTGTATTGTATTCCCTCTCCCCCAATTTTTCCTTTTGATTTATTTCAAACTATAGTCCCTCAGTTTATTATTTGTTGACCCAAGCAGGTGACTTGTTTATACATATGTGGGCTGTAGTGTCGACGGACTGTAATGCACACTGGTGCATTTACATAAATAAAAATACTCTTACAACTGACACAACTTGTATTGATTGATAAATATCTATAATAACAACCTATTATTTTCTATAGTTACTAATGTATCTACATACCTAACATGGCCAAACAAATATTTATTTCTCTCAATTAATTTACTTTGTGAGTATCAGATGTTCGATTCAAATGTGTGCAGTATTTACACAGTATAATAAAAACAAATGGAGTCTTTTATTAAACAAATTCTTGTGTTGAACACTTGCGGCAGGTTTCATCAATCAATTTACATCATCAAACCTGCTAGAAGATATAAAATTAAGCAACGACTGTACCAAATGACTAATTAGAATCAAAGATCAAAATATTTTAAGCTAATAGATGAACTAATTACAGTGTAAACTAAGTGACAAAAAAATTTAAACGGATCATTAAAGCAAATAATGAAATTATAACACGAAACCGGTCGCATTCAATTATTAAAGAATTTGTGAGTAAAAGGACTTTCAACTTCTATCTATTTATGATATATTAATATAGAGTCACCACTGATTATAAATGTAGTGCGCTTGGTGGATAAGCCGATTCATTTGTTTCTCGTCGCCCTGTCCATTTATCAAGTGTAATCGAAAGCGAAATTATTGGAAAATTATTAAAAATATTTCAATATCCATACAGCGATGAGAAGATCTCTCATCCTGGATGAGGGATATCATAACGTTTAGCTGATCTAGAACTATATTTCTTTTGTGGAATTATGTTATCGTGAGGGTAGATCAAATACTTTAAATGATCTAAGGCATCAAGTTCAAAACGGAATAGAAATAGTCCAAAATAATTCAATAAATTCTCCTAAAGTGCCAGGTAGTGCCAACTTTTAAACATGGAATATTTTGAAACTCTAAGTAGTGTTACTTCCTCCGCCTTAGATTTTACAGTTAAAAAAAAAACAAATGAGGGCGTAATAGCTAGAAAACAAGAAGCTAGCATTTTTTTTTTATCAAAAATTAAATTTACGTACTTTAGCATTTTTTAAAAAATCACTTAAGAATAAAGTAGGCTAGTTTGGCGACAGACTCTGTAACAATATAAAATATATTTTACAGCACTAACACCTATTCTTCTCATTATATTCAAAATGCATTATTCATGGCCCAACAATAGCTTAATAGCTTGAAACTAATCGTAACTTTAATTACTTTAGCTTTAATTTTAATAAAATTTTTAGAACCTCAAAGGAAAATACCTAAAGGTCAATGGAGGTCTTTTTGCTCTAGTACTTTGAAGTTAATTCAAAAAACTGTAACGAATGCTCAAACTGTATTTCTGTTTTTCTCGAAAGAAATGTATACTAAGTTTTGATGTCACACGTGTCTAGAAAATTTAGAACTATTTATGTAAAAAGTAAATACATACATCTACGTTTGCTTGCTGAAATATAAATAATTTAATTAATTATTTAATTAATATTCATAAACAGTTTCATAAATAAATATATATCTGCGATGTGTATGCCAAATCAATTTGATGTAACCTTCAATAACAGTAATTAATTAAATGAATATACTCAGGTATGAAGAATAAATAAACAAATAAAAACTACATGCGTGATTGTGCTGATATTACTCCTAAGTGTTATTCTCTTTGTCTACGATTCCGCATTCCGTAATCGCATGCAATCATCCGGACATTTCTTAAGCTCGCTGCTCATTCGCGTGTGACCAACTTCCTATAGAACAGCGAAGAAATCCACACCAAAACAACCATGACGTATTTTGCTGTGCATATTTACGTATTTCTTTGACACACATATGTATCAGTACTACGTATTTAGTTTTATACCTGCATATGTATGCTTGTTGGTGCAGATTAGTAAGGATGTCAATGACTTCGTTTATTTTAATAGTGAAAATATTTTGGAAAATAACTAATGCAAATTAACGTAGCACGCATTTTGTAAGTGTATGGAGCAAATTAGTTGTGTAAAAAATTACCGCTGATTTTAGTATGTACGACTTTGTATACATAGTGATTTAGTTATACAGTGTGCACGCGGTCAACCTGTCGTGGTATAATAGTAATGGCTGGTCGACCAAGTGGGAGGTGGTACATAAATCCTCCAAAGTGCACCCATCTAATTTAATAGATCAAAGAGCCAACTATCATCGTCTTCAAGAAATTACTTATTCTTGCCGAATATAGTGGCAAAATATAGTGAATTTTGCCTGCTTACAACAGACATT
>RXPK01002369.1:0-32007 GCA_004143645.1 Protaetia brevitarsis | reverse complement strand
ATTTTATGACAGCTATGAGATCGAGAAAATTTACCCACACAATTACCTACAATTTACGAGAAAATAAATAAAGTAACGCAGTAGGCATTACTTTATTGTAAATGGTACACGCAAACATTTCTTTTAGACTACCACAGATATTTATCAACGGCAAGGTGACCAAACACTAATAGCAATTAATAAAAGAAAGGGAGCTGAATATAGTGACAAAACCCTAGATGAAATTGAATTTTTGGACAATATCGATTCCGATTCAGATTCGGATCGATTGAAACGCAGCTGCACCGTGACTCTGCAAAGACGGTGGCTGGTCCTAGTAGTATTACTGATTGTAAAGATGATGAAAACTCCAGAGACTATAATCAACATATAGAAAATTCAGATGAAGATTGCGGTCAGTATTTAAATACATTTTTTATTTGAACCATTTTGTAAACATATCAATTTTTCTATTACCTTTTGTTACGTTATCCGCAAATAATATATTTTTATTAATTATTTTTTATTAAATTAATAAAAATATATTATTTGCAGATAACGTAACAAAAGGTAATAGAAAAACAAAAATTCAAAGGATTTGGTGGAGTGAGAAGCAGAAAAAAATACTTCCCAATTTCTTTAGTACACACCTAAAAGATGTGAAAGCACCAAGAAACATGTAGTAGAAGTACTACTACAGCAAAAAAAAGGAATTTATAGGAAAAAATTGAGTTAAAATCAAGGCTTTCGTCTATAATTGCAATAAAAAATAATACCTATTAGTTTTGCTGTTTTTTTTTTCTAAGGGGTTTTAAAATTCAATTGAGTAACTGATATAATGTAATACAAAATCGTAGGTAACTTCATGGTTTAGTGTTGAAGTTACTAAAAATAATTGCGGGAAATTTGAATTTGGTAGTCATACCCTGATATTCAACAAACAATAAATAAAAATAACTTTTTTGTGCATATGTTCTACAAAAATTATTCAATCTTTCTACGTTCTGCTCTTCTTTTATTTATAATCTAGAATTTTATGAAAAAAATTAATGAATAAATAATTCGCCATTCAATATACCTAAATGACATCGAGTCTCGCCATGAGGACCACTAGAGGGTGTCCTCAAGGGGGAGTACTGTCACCACTGCCGTGGAGCTTGGTCGTGGATGGTCTCGTCAGATCATTAAACGACAAAGGAATATGGACGCAGGGGTACGCTGATGACATTGTCATCGTAGCTAGGGGGAAGTTCTCAGGCGTGGTGGCGGGCATCATGCGTAATGCACTGCGAATGGTGGAGGAATGGTGCCTTTCACAAGGACTCTCAGTTAATCCACAAAAAACAAAGTTGGTTGCCTTTACCAACATGAGAAAACTCGATGACCTAGGCGGCATTAGACTGTTTGGGCAGGAGTTACAATTAACCAAGAAAGTAAAGTATCTGGGTGTTACCCTTGATGCGAAACTGAGCTGGAAAAATCACTTAGTTAACACAACGACCAGGGCCACGCAACTATTCTGGCGCTGCAGGAGAGTTGCTGGCAAAACCTGGGGATTAAAGCCGAAGGTGATCCATTGGCTATATACTGCCGTGATAAGACCAGCGATAACATACGGGGCAGTAGTCTGGTGGAGGAGGACAGAAGTGTCCTCCGCAGCGAAGCTGCTAATCGCTGTCCAGAGACAGGCATTGCTGGGTATCACTGGTGTAACTAACAATACAGGCACCGCCTCTTTGGAGACCATTGTGGGCCTCCCCCCGCTGAAACTCTATGTGAGAGCGGAGGCAATGAATGCGATCCTTAGACTGAAAGCCAACAACCTGTGGCATCCCAACTTCAGGGTGGGAGGACACACTTATACTACGGGCACGTTGCTGGACGGGCCATTGCTACAAATGCCCACGGACAGCATGGCACCCGAAATTATCTTCACTGAAAAGGTGAAAATCTCCATACCGAAGAGAGACCAGGCACGTAGTGAGATCACTGCTAACGAAAACTGGTACACGGATGGATTCAAATCCAACCAGGGGACAGGAGCCGGTATTTGTGGGCCCAGTCCTAATCAAAGGATATTCATAAGCCTGGGGAAACATACAACGGTCTTCCAGGCAGAGGTATTCGCCCTTGCAGCCTGTGCCGAAATGATTGCAAAAGGGGGCTACATGAGGAGGAAAATTAATATAATGACTGACAGCCAGGCTGTCGTTAAGGCAGTCTCAAACCCTGTAACTAACTGAATACTAGTTAGAGACTGCAAACAATCCCTCAATGCATTGGCACGAGACAACACGGTGTCTCTGATTTGGGTGCCGGGACATGAGGATATAAAGGGCAACGTAATAGCCGATGAACTAGCCAAGGAAAGCTCTAAGAGACACTTCATGAGTCCAGAGCCCGTATGTGGAATTACTAACGATTCCGCAAGAAGGGAGATCTGGACCTGGTTAGATAAAGAAAGTACAAAGAAATGGAGGTCGACTGAAGGTCAACTCCATACCAAAACGCTGATAGGGGATGGGGATGGGTAGTTTCTCTGATAACCTACTCAAGCGCAGTAAGGAGGAAGTTGAAACCATTACTGGGTTGGTAACTGGACACTGTCCTCTGAAAAAGCATACAACACAGGCCGTGTACGCGAACCGTGGCGTAGAAGATGCGAACTACAGGAGGAAACGAGATTACATGTAATCTGCACATGTGAAGAACTAACTTCGGGAGAGATCTATTGGACCCCTCGAAGGTCCTCAAGTTTCCACTGGGCAAGATATTGGGCTTTATAGAGAACACCAAGCTGCTCGAGTGGAAATAAGAGAATCAATAGGAATGGTACAATGAGCACCAAGCTCAAGTGCCCACCCTAACTTGAATGAATGAATGAATGACATCGAGTCTAAGGAAAGCTAAACAGTGTAGATCTACAACTTAGAGATATAAATATAATTAGTAGTTGATTATAGTCAACTCAGTAACTAGGAAATTAAATTAAATTAAGCGGAGAAGTAGTTCCTCTGATTTTTACACATTTGCTACATATGAAAGAAGTACATAAAAATAATGTTACTACAAAATTAGGTATTCATTAGTCGCGATACAGAATATTAAAAAAGGTAAATATGATTTAATGAAATGTGAGTAAACAATTCTCACTCAATGTTAGCCAATTACAATCATTTTAGTTGTCAAAAATTATGGGCTACAACTTCTAATAATTGTTAACTACAATTACTTAACTACAGCTTATCTGTTATCTAACTGGAGTACTGAAAGGGTGCAAACAATTACTTGTCTTCTTTACGTTTTATCTGCAAGCTACCGATTCATACAACACGACTTCATAATATGAGAGTGGCAGACATAACAGATGATAATAACGCCTTTCTCAAAAACACCTATAAATTATAATCTTACAAATAAATCGTCTTTTTCTACTTATTAATATACTTACTTACTGAATAATTTCAGTAAATGCCAGAAAAATATTATCATCTGTCACTACCGTATTCTAAAGTTGTGTCATTTGAATCGGGAGCTTCCGGATATCACCTAGCCAAAACAACGAGCTATTACGGTGTTAGTATTGCTCTAGCTCGATAATAAATATAGTACAGCATAGTAGTTATTTCAAAAAACATCAAATAAGTAATGTTAGGATTAAGTTTTTTTTTTTTGGTTAGCAGCTACTGTTTAAAAATATAGTTAACAAGGAAAGTAGGAAACTAATAATACGTATATATTTTTCTTATTTGCAGGATATTGCAATTGTGTGAATTAGCGAATTAATTACCGCGCTAGCTTTTCAAAAATTGTGTAATAAAAACTGTAAAGGAATATTTTTATCAATAAATATTTACCCCTTTTGATTTCATAATTTATAAGTTTGAATATTTACTGATAAACATATGTTTCTTTACAGTTTTTACCATACCTAATTTTTTAAAAAGCTAACATGCACATCAGCGAAACGCCAAAATAATTTTGTGTTTTCATTATGGGTCAGATATTACCAAAAAATTAATTCGCACAGTGAAAGTAAGAACTACTACGCCATACCAAACTAATTTCTTTTTAAACGAAACGAACAGTGTTGCCGTACCTCGGGCTATTCAACGTTGAATTAATATAAGGGCTACACACAGTGGGAGGTGCATATTTTATATACAATTCAGCGCTCCCTGGCGGGAGGTAACACGAACTAGGTGCCGTATGTTGTATAGGGTAATGGTGCGTTTTCAAGCCCAGACAAAAATTCTGCAACAACTTCAGATACACATTAGCTGTCATTTAAACAGCATCTACACCCTGATACGTTGTTCAGCCCGAGATGGGGCTGAACAACGTATTTTTGGGCTTAACAACATACTGTTCATACCATGAACGGGCTGTACAATGACCGTTTATACGTCTATATATATATATATATATATATATAATAATACTGAATGAGTGTGAGATGTTACAGAAATTGTAACATTCTCATTGTGTTTCAGAACACAATGCCCGGGATTTTTAAAATTTATTTTTTTAACATTCAATACAATATTATTATTATGTTCAATTTACTTTAATTTATTTGGCTTGTCCGTTTACGATTTTGTTTTTCTTTCTTTTTTTTTTTTTAATAAAATCCAATTAAATAAATTAGTGGTTTCAATACACCCAGCGACCTCTCTCAGTAAGCGCAAGAAAACTGTGGAAAGTGACTTCCTACCTCGTCTGTCAGAATCGTACTCCGGACGCTTATTAACGAATAGGCAGTTTTCTCACCTAACAGGCGCACCCTCAAAGCCCTTTCTCGGTTTATTAAATTTTGATATAAGTAACTATCGAAAATCGATGTAAACACTTACTGTACAAATAAAAAACAACGTTTCAAACCAAAACAAGCTTAAGTCTTTATTTATTTACCCAAATGCTATGTTTCCTTATCAATTGAGACTCTAATGATCACAAAGGTACGTAAAATGGAATCAGAAAATACTATATAAGACAACTCTCACACAAGACAAAAACACGTCTTCAAACTCTCCTGGCATTTTTAAAACTAATGAGGTTATGGAAACGTCATATAATAAATTAAATATCAAATAAATAACGGCGCCATCTATCTGTAAACGGCAAATACTAAATTCTTAAAGCAAACGATTATCTATGATTATATTTATTTGTTAAAGATAGCTATTTTATCAAATATCAACTTCGGTGATATTTTTATACAACCCTTACATATAAAAATCACTAAAATACTAAACTAAATGGCGGTTCTTATAAACTAACCCCCAAATTATCGTACGGTGAAATAAATTACACAAAAATATAAGTTTCTGATTAAAATTGAAAGGGAACTGAATTAATTCCGTTCTGTTTTAGGTGAGGTGATTCTAAGGAGATACTAACTTGAAAGGACACGACGCTTGGCAATCTCGGGCACTGGATATGGTGGTTCAGTTAGGTGGGCCCCCGGTCTTGGTCAATGGCATGGAAATGGCTATCTGGTCGGGAAGTCTTCGTAGGATATTTATAGGATATTTTCTTGGCAAATTCAGGTATTCGATATGGATTTAAAAAACAGGATTTGTATCGATACTTTTTTTCAAGTAAAACTTCTTGGAACTTTGATAATTTTTTTTCAGTTGTGGAAAAAAACCTTATAGGAAAATTAAGACAACGGTCGTGTCTGGTAGCCACCAACAGAATGAGAATTCAAATCATATTCAACGGTCAACAGCCTTCGATTGTTATCACACAGGTCGACCAACCTGAATTTTGAAAGATAAAGCTAACCGACATTAAAATACCGTTATTTTCTATAGATTGAGGGGAATACGCCAAACGTTGAAATAAACACACCCCGGAGATTGAAAAATCTCTCCGAGCAAAAATATAACGAACATAAAAAGATACCAGGTCAGTTTGAATTAACATATAAAATAAAGTTTACATTATAATAAAGCAATATTTAGCACCTAATGCTAATATTATTCATTTTAAATAACTATCCTTAACAAATTCATAATTCACCTGTAGAGTAGGCAACTGAGTACACGCCTCACTTTTGAATTACTTGTTCCTTTAGTCTAGAACCTTGTTGTGAAGGTAAAGTTGTTAAATCAGAGACGCCACGTTGCAGCTTTTCCCCTTTTAACTGGTGTCGATATCGAAATAGAATTTTTACGGAAAATACTCAATTGAGATACAATTTCAAGTTGAAGTAAGCTGCGAATAATAGCTTTCGACGTTCTCAAAAATAAAATACATTGTAGGTAGAGTGGGAGATGAGAGAGACCGCGGGGTTGTTAATTTAATTGGAATTTCAGTGTTCATCGTCTATATTACGACCCTTTTCCATTTTCCTGCAAAACTCAATAAAAACGCACACTCTCGTCGAGGTTTCTGATTTTAGTTCCGGCTAGTAACTGGAATTGTATCTGTCAATAGAATTTTTTAACTTTTCAATCCAGATTTTATATTATACGTACACATACATATAAGCAATCTATGAATTATTTTCTACTGGCAATACTTCTTGGATATAATTATAATAATAATAATCCTAAATATTAATTTCTCAATTTGGACGTTAATATGATCAGTTATCTAAGTTTAATGGGAGTTGCTTCCATAGCTAGCATTGTTATTAAATTTTACGCTATTTATATTTTGGCGTTTTGTTAACTGCCCACATCAAAACTTATCAGTAACCTCGTTTACTTGGAACCCATAAGGTTTAATTCATAGGCACACGTTAGTGATAGCGAGGTGTTAAGCAGAATGCGCGCTGGATCGACTCGGATCGGTCGGCTCTGAACGATAGGATCGGCAGTTTGTGGTATACCTGAAATTGAATGAAGGGGCGTGCATTGGTTTAGATCGGATCTCATCGGAAAATTTCGAACCAGTACGTGACCCATCATTTAATTTCATGGAAGCATTTCATAAATCGGCAAAAGGTGAGGATGACTTGAGAGTTACTTAAAAAAGGTGCTCAGAATTTAATTTTGATGTAACGTGTAAAATTTAGCAATTATATTTTTTAAAAAATTAAAACCACATTTTTTTCGGTTCTCTATTTTTAACAAATGATATATTTCATGTATTGATGCTGTCAATTTTTTTTTACACATTTTTTTCTAAGTAAAGCATTATGCATAAATAGGAAATAAGAAAAACATTAAAAGTTACAGATATACACAATAAGATTTTAGATTTATTCTACATTCATGGAGAATGCAACAATAACAGCTGAAGAGATTGGTTATTTAATTTAGGCACCTACACTTACATACAATGAACAAAAATCCAGAAAAAAAAAAAAGGAAATTAAGGGAGAAGCCATAATATATTAAACAATTATTACGTAACTAAACTAGATATTAAGCTACAGATTATTAAAATTCCGCCAAGCTTGGATGAAAATGTATCTAAAAGAAACAATGCATCAAAAGCAGATAGATCTGATTCAGAAACAACTCGTGATAGCGATGTACGATTGCTCCGAATGAGAGAATTAACTAACGTTAACGAACTTTGATCTCAAGTAAAATATGCCATGGGGCAGGAATATTCCGAAGAAATTAATTGTCAGATCGGCATATTTAACAACGATCTACCACGAATCAAGGACTCATATTTATAGCGGAACTAGACTTTAGCCTAAAGAGCGCTAAAATCGGAGAATTAAACGCGAAAAGCAAGCACTCCCACCAAGCAAAAAAAAAAAGGCTGCAAAGAAAGTAGGGCGCCATATAACCGACCGAGGACGCTAATCATTAAAAATCAAAGCACAACTTGACCGGCATTGCGGTGTACTGCAATTATACTTGATGGCGAAGATCTGTTTCTTTCTTCTCTATGGCAGTATTGATGGCTTCTTTTAAAGTTTTACAATTTCTTGATTTAAGGATGGTTCTTAATTCTTGATTCCTTGCCCAATTAGCAAAAGAATTAATTGCATTTTTTTCATTTACTGGGACGTAAATAATTCACATCATCACCTGCTTGTGCTAACGTTAAGTCACTAAAAAGTTGTTCAATTTCTTACCCAAATTCGTCTAATGTTTTATTTTGTTGGTTTATTTGATGCAATTGATTGGATATCGTTGTGGCTGATTTTTGGGAAACAAAATTATTTTGAATATCTTTTACTAAAGTATCAACAGAGTCATAAGTTTTGTTTAAACGAATTTTCGCATTTTCTATCATCTAGTTTTCAAAACAAAATTAATTAAATGCTTTATATAATCTGCTTTTAATAAATCTGAGTATAATATGATTGAATCTATAAGATTCCATGGAAGGTAACAAAAATCCAGCAAACTAATGTATTTCTGCTAATAACTGTAATAATTAAGAGGAATTTTTCCTAAAAAAAAATTCCTCATGCAGAATTCGAACCTACACACTGTCATTACCCGACGAACGCTCTACCATTTGAGCTAGCGAGGCACATGTAGGTTTGTGCGACAAATTGACATGTCGATATCAGATCTTGAAATACATTAATTCGTTAATTATTTCATACTGTAAAAAGCCTGCAATCTTTGCATATTCGCCGTCCTGTCGGCCTTTCAAGATTTGTTATCGACATATGTCGATTTGTCGGGTCGAACCTAAATTCTCCTCCCTAGCTCAAGTCAAGAGCGTTTGTCCGATAAACGAGAGTGTATAGGTTCGAATCCCGCACGAGAAAAAATTTCTTGGGAAAAAAGAGGTGTCGTCGAACTATCAGTAGAGTTGGGCAACTGTCCGGCGGAGCAGATACGTATTGCGACGCGGGTTTCAAATAGTGTAATATAAATAAAACAGATCAATCGCATTATTGTAATTTAGTATGTATTTATAAAACATAAGTAGGTATATTAATAGAGTTGTGTAAATTTTCCTTGGGAACAAAAGAAAGCGGGTGAACAAACGGGCTACCTTGCGATGCATTCGCATTTTATATCACTACATATTTAAATAAAAAAAAAAGTTTTACATTTTATGAGAAAACTAGCACTGTTGTTACTGACTTGTAACTCTACGGTTCATCGGTTTGTTGGAGTACATGAGTTGGAGCGCAGGTTCTGAATATGTACCTGCCGCGCCGGAAAATTTGCCCAACCCTAACTATCAGTTCATCGCACATAATAATGAAATTACTTATTAAGGTTTATTAACATGATCCATCGTAATGAACGGAAGTGTAGTTGTAGCAGTACTATTAGAAAAGAACTAGGAAACTTAACATCAACAATGAACAAAGTGAAAATAATTGCTTTTGTTGAACATACACATAAATTGTGCACATGTTCAACAAAAGTAATCATTAGATTGTAAAATAATCGTAACAGAGGTAACATTAGCACTAGTCCCAACCTTACCTGCTAAACATGTGTTCTTTGTGGGGATTATTTTACATTCTAATGTCTAGTTTTGTTGAATGTGTGCATAATTTATGTGTATTTTGGTTTGCTAAACTATTCCATTTTTTGTCTCTGAGGGAGCAATAAATTAATTGAAAAGCTTAGACGAATAACAAGAAATTTCATTTAGGCGATTGGCTGCATACCCATTCTTCAAGTGCCTAACAAGTACAGCCGGTACTTCTAAAAGCCAAGTATATGACTTCATAATAGTGGATTTAACGCCTAGCGTAAGTCACGGATTAACTATCATTTGTTTTAGGATATGTACAAGGAAATGGCAATCATATTGGACGTTTTCTTTTGTTTTTTCCTTAATACTGGAACAAATCAGAAAATTAAACCAATGCTGTTTTAAGTTTAAACGTTATTCATTTGGCTAAATGTAGGGGGCAATCATATGCTAATGTCAACATGTTAAGCATGTACAGCCGTTTACAAGCTGTTATCAAAGATAAAAATCCCAACTGTCTTTGTTCTTTGTTCACTTAATCTTGTTGGCACTTATGTTGAGGTGTTGGGCAAGCTAGTAGAGTAGAGGTAAATAAATTTCTACAGCGATTAGATACACGCGTGTTTATTCGCATAATGAGTGGGGAGTAATATTGACTAGCGATTTCTCGAGAGCCTACTAAAACACAGTAGATATTTATGCACTTCCCCTAACTAACCCAACATTTTATGTGTTGCAAGTGGTTCTTCAATTTAATTAAAACCACCTTCTACTCTTTCTGATAAGTGGTTCTACAAAAACATAGCATCAACACAACTTATAAAACTACCAACACTTTAAATTTATTATTATCATTATATACCAAATTAAAAAGTAAAACACCCACACAACAACAAAGTAATAACGTATATCAAATACGATGCAACCAATGCGACAAAGTTTACATAGGGCAGGCTAAACAATACCTAAAAGAAAGATTAAATGGGCATAAAAACAGTACTACAGCCTTAAAAAAATATTGTTTAGACACAAGTCACCACAATACCAAAATTTTAAACAAAGAAATTAACTATAAAGCCAGATGTGCACTAGAAATTATCCAAATTCAAAAAGATAAAAACACTGTAAATGATAGAACTAGAAGCGCCCCGTGCCACCTAATAGGTAGGAAGTCACTTTTCACAGTATTCTTTCACTTATCAGAGAGGTCGCTGGGTGAATTGAAAGTACTATATTATTTTAATTGTTTTGGTTCAAAAAAAAAAAAAAAAAAATGGTATACGGACAAGCAAAGTAGTATATAAATTGAAAACATAAATTTAATAATAATAATAATTAATTGTACTGAACTAAAGAAAATAAAATTTTGAAATCTCGAGCATTTTGTTCTGAAAAGCAGAGCGCTATATATATTTTTCAGTCGATGTCTTTTATTTCCGTTGAACCAGTACTGTATATGCGTGTCGCCTAAGTGTTTTTCTATTCATCTAGTTTACGATAAGATATAAACCCAAAAAGTTTGTAAAAGATTATTTACTCCAGTGTAACAAAATTTGTCTTTCCCAAATAACATAATTCACAGCGACCTTTACTATGTAAGATTTGTTCGTTGGTGCTACACTTTCTACACTGGCACAGAATAGATAATAACCAGAAACTTCGCTTCCATGTTATCCCGTATAGTCCAAAACCAAGAGTTGATTGAAAGAGGATATAACAACCGCCAGAATTTAATTGAAAAACCATAGATACTTGTCCATTTAATTACCGGAGTGAAGCTTCTATGACATTAGTTTATGATTAAAACAGGAGAGGAGATTTACTCTTTACGTACAAGAGAAAGATAAAATATACTCTAACGAACAAACCAGTAGTAAGATGTCCACTCAGATGTGTGTTTTGAAATGTCGGGTACATTCCTTACATTAACGAATTAATGTATTTCTGCTAATAATATTACATTATTAAGATGCCGCCGATTTCGCCGCTCTACCGGCCTTTCAAGATTTCATATCGCCGTATATCCATTTGTCGCATGAACCTACATATGCCTCACTAGCTGAAATGGTAGAGCGGTCGTCCGGTAAACGAGAGTATGTAAGTATGAATCCTGCGTGAGGGAAATTTTTCTTGGGAAAAATTCCTCTTATACTTATTACACTTATTAGCAGAAATACATTAATTCATTAATTATTTCATACTGTAAAAATGTTTGCATTCCTTACATTGTTGACATTTCAATTATGAAAAAAAAAATAATTAGAGGAAATTAAGTCACGAAAAAGTGTTTTATCAGATACCGAAAAATATATCCAATCCCTAAAAATGGAAATCAATTCTGCTACTACCATTGAAAATAATTTTATATGCACTTGTATACGTATAACGATTATGTAAATGCGGGTATGGGAAATACATACATCATAAAAACCGAAACAACGAAATGCAATTTCATTTTCTGCTGGTGCAAATATTAAAGTTACGAATAGCGGAAGCGATACTTTAAATCGAATCGATTTTGCATAATAAATTATTACCTACTGGCTGTCGGAATTTAAGTTCTCGTCGTTACTAGTGTAGTTGTAACTGAAGCTGCAAATTTGGTTAAATTAACGATCTATTAGTGCTCTTACGGCCGTTGAGATGAAATATGACGACTGTAGAGCATATTAAACAGAAAAATAATAAAACCAGTAATGAACAGCTTTATGTTGTACTACGTAGCAATAATATATTTACTTACTTTACATTTCATTTTACTAAAATTGGTGTCAGAAAAACGTAAAATAATCAAATATCGATGCTGCAAATTCTCGAGAAATCCGTGTTAGTAGTTTTTGAGAAATAATGGAAAAGCTGAACTTGTTAGATATGGCTCTTCCTTCTGCATTTGAATTCTTCAGTTCTCTCGATATAGATTAATGGATATTTTATCAGTAGCTTTAGTCCTACTAAAGGCTTAATTTTATATTCCCCTTTTCAAGTCTACTAAATAAAGTGCTTCTCTCCTAAAATTTACTCCTTTATTCTATGTGTGCTAATTAGCTATTTGGAATCAATATGACGAGTAGCTTTACTGACGATTTACTGAGAAATTTGGCCAGTATGCAATCTGGTATTAAACAGTAAATATTAATGATGGAAAAAGAACAAAATAGATGGTACTGGGATTATTAAACTAAAAATCATAGTAACTTACACAGTGTATTGCATTTAAAAATTAAAAAAAAAATCTAATACCAGGCTGTTTAGTAAGAATACATTGTCAAAACAATATAAACAGAAAATAAAAATAAAGGATAAAAATAGGAAATGTCTCCCAATAGAATATAATCCATATATAAACATTTAAATGAATATGGTGTCATTGAAGATATTATGTGCTGGAACTAACATCCGATGTCGGCTAGGTGCGACTGCATATACTGTCACAACTTGCTTTTCCGGCTAGCTGTTTCCTATAACGTTTTGTTTTTGGGAGTGCGGTTAGTACACTTCCCACGCGTAGCACCAGCGACGTATTCCTGCTGCCAGCGGATTTGCTCTCAAGCATCAGGCGCTCTCTGGTGACCATTCTTCGCGCGATAATGATGGGCGCACGCTCTGCAGCCTGAGTGCGATAAAGCATTGAAATGAAAGTAGTTCTTAAAATGTTCTTAACTTAGGCTGAAACAAAATGGCGAACGTAAACAAGAGGATACATGGTATATGTGTAAAAAAAAATCGAAAAACAGGTATACAAAATAGCTGACACTTTGTTTATGAAAAGGTAAATAATTCCAATCCATCCTAAACCCGGTACTCCATCTAAAGGTACTATACGGGGCTACCCATTTTAAGTACTATATGGATTCCATAACAATTGAAAGGCTCCTACTGTAAATAATAATTTTTCTATGATTATTAATAATGATAACAAAAATACACGGAAAAAAAATTGCAACAAATTTTACTATAAAATTATAAAATTTTACTACAACTTGTAATAAAATACCAGATTATTGCAATTTGTAGATAAACGCTGTATTAACGAATGTTACAATTTGTAACATTTATCTACACATACGTGTAACTCAAGCTTTTACAGTATTGTAGTAAAAATTTTAACAACCATTATATTTTCCTACAGCAATGTAACTATTAGCTTCAATAAATGTAGTAACTGTTTATACTATACTGTAATGTACGTTATTGTTAAGTGTAACAGAATCTTAAACAATTTTGCAAATACCGTAAACGTAAAATGTAGTAGTTTGCTTTTATAAAATGTTTTATATTTAATTAATCTACACGATTGAGATTAATATATGTATAATATACATAGTGCTGTGGAATGGCTCCCCGGTTGTTTGAACTCTATGCTGTTAATTTTCCAAGATCAAGTTTTGGCATTGCCGCGCGCAAATTCTCACTTAGATGTAATTGTAAAAAAGGATTTAATAGTTTTGTTTGAGTATTTTATTGTTCAGTTGTGTATAGTTAATTTCATTTATTTGTACATTTTGCGTACTCCAGTATTGTATATAGTTTATTTGCTTGTATTTTCTTTGCGTGGCGTTGCGGCTTCATCGCACGCAGATGTTGTAAATTTCATATATATGAGTGTGTTACCTTGAGGCCCGGCAGTTACCAGACGGACGAGCGGGAGTCTTGTTTTGTTTAGTTTTTGGTTACCGTATTTGGTAATTCTTTTTAGTTTAAGATGTAGTTCGTTTTTTTGAAATTTTTAAAATCGTCCATCTAGCAACTCACTAGTTATTAATAAGTGTTATATCGTTGTGCACAATTTACATGTAAGGCCCGTTTATAATTTTCGTTTTAGAAGTGATCGCGTTTAGAGTTTAAATTTTCCGTTTTTTTTGTAGTTTTCAGATTAATTTTATTTTAATCACCTCGGGGTAGGTGAAGAGAAGCTTTGGGCTTTGTTTTTTTGATTTCATTTTGATTTTACTTGGTTCTCCACGTTTAATTTATTTAAATTTTAGTTTGCTTTGAATTTTTGAAACCACGTGGATTTTTTGTGGTATAAAAAATTCCTTCTAGAACGAATTCACCATTTTGTTTGATAAAGGATTTGCATTGTCCTTTTTAATTGTAGAATCTTATGCAGGTTTGTTTTTTTGCCAGAATCTTATATTCATGGTTTTAATTTTTCCTGTAATTTGTATTAAATGTTTTTTTTTTCTTTTTTTCTTTTTACACAATAAATTAATGATTGTAAATATCATTTTAAAATCACAGTTCTTTTATTTTTTGAATCAGCCATTTCAATTTTTGGGGATTTTAAAGAAAGTCAATTTTGCAAACGCCCACTATTACTTTTTATGAAAGTTACTCTGAGATATAAGAATCTCTGGCGCCCTTTTAAATTCATCTTTGCTGAGCTAGCTAAATTAATATTGTCATTTTTAATTTCTTTAAACTTATATGCTTGGACAATCAGTTCACAGCAATAGGTATATACATTATGTATATTATACATTAAAGTTTGTGTGCTACTGAAGTAAAATTGAGTTATTTTACATTTACCTACCTACGACTCTAGCTATGGTTTCATCGAGATCCGTGCTGGTAGAATAGCTTCAAAAATTTGAAATGGTGATATACATGCATTTAAGCAATATTTAGTCGAAGTTAACATTAAAAAAAAATATATGTTAATCAATATTTTTCCTATTATCAACCTTATTACACAAAACAGAGAATGTATCAAAAGAAAAATATTCCCAAATAGAAGCAAATAAAACAACAGTCGGTAGCACTTTTATATTTATTGAAAATTTCTTTGTTTTCGTTACATAATAAATTTGCATTTTAAATACTTTCACATTTTATTTATATCATATTATAGCATTTTCACAAAAAAATAACTATTATGAATGAAACGAAATAGACAATTCCAAATAAAAATATTTTTCAATTGTATTAGCCTTTCAAAAGTAAAATTCTTATAATAAGGGAATCCATGAGTTTCGTAATCATTTTTTCGTCATGATGTGTTCAGTCAACCTTTGTTAATGTAATAGTGCACATTACGCACTTTAATTTTTTAAGATTATTAATACTAGTATCAAGTTAAAACTTATAAAACTACCTGAATTCACAATAATTGTATACAAAACATGTGTAGTGAATGCTACTAAAATAAATCTACGAATTTATCAAAATTAACCTTAAAACTTATTATTTTGTCACGTCTTCACACATAATCTAATACTATTCAACACGAAGTAAAAATACAACAGTTTCGTATGTTTATGTTTATTTTTACTAAGACTTACGAAGTATGTCAACTTTTACGAATTTGTAAAAATATATACGTATTTAACAGCTTCTCAATTCTCTTAATTACCCTTTCGTCTAAAACATAACATAACCCCTGTAACCCCATAACTAAAATACCATTGACAAGAATAAGAATTATTTCCTAATGAAATTAATCAAGCAAGCATTACTAATCCCTAATCTCAAACGCTAACTATTCACCCTTTGTTAACCTATTAAAGAAGACGCGGATCTTTTTTTTTTCGATGAAAATGAAGGGGTACAACATATATCATATCTTATGAATCTGAATTGATTTAGTTATTGGAGTGAGTTAAAATTATTTACTAAATAATAATTCATTATCACTATGAAGTGCCGAATAACCTTGGTGTGTGATTCCCAAATATATACCGATGTATGCAGTATGACTTCATAAACCAAGCGACTGCCAAGAAACTTGTTCAGTCAAACAAGCCGATTAATATTACTAATTCTGCTAAATATAAAAGATGCATGCAATTGAATAATGATGAAACGAATACATATTAAACGTTCATACCATCAAAAAACAGAGCGTTTATAATTCCCAATTTATCAAACTTTCTTTCACGAACTCATTCATCTTGATAAAACGTGTGCAAAATGTCTTCTTACTTTCGCTACCAAACAACAACGTGCCACAACGGTAAACAGCAAACACGGAAATGATAAACAATGCGCATGTGGAGATGCGTTAGTTAATATTTGGTCACAAAAAATGCGCCAATAGAAAGGTAGAGAAATGTCATTAGTCTTTTTACCCCCGGATAATGTTGTAGTGATTTGCCACATAGTTGCGTATATCATTGTTACAAGTTTTAAGGCAAACTTTTACAATTTGTCAATAGAACAGTAACAAAATTTTGTAAGTAATTTATCAGCAGCTTTGCCTTTATTTTAGTAAAATTGTGTCTATAATGTAGTTGCATTATTAGCATTACAAATTTGACAGTTTTTTTGCTACAGCAGTGCGAATAAGAAGATTATAAATGTAATAAGGGTAACTACAAAAAGTTATTTGCAAAATTGTAATAAGCAGTGCATACTTATTTTTTTCCGTGTATAATAAATCCCTCAGCTCTTAGTTGTTTTTGTGTTTGCAGTCATAGAACGGCTTTAGTTATCTTCCAGCGTTCCCCAAAGAGTAAGGGGAAACCTTTGAAATACATTACTCTAGGAATAGGACCACACAGGAGACCACATCGTGGAGTTGTTTTTTTCAGCAGTAGAAAGATGGAACAACGTAATGAACTGAAAGCAAATAAAACAAGAGCAGTACCTATCCTAACATTTGACAATCCAATCAAAGTGCCCCAAAAGATTTTTTTTAAAAAAGCAAATTGACCTAATGAAACCAACTTATTTATTTTAAAAAATGCACTGAATTCTTAATACTTGATGCTTTAACTTATCTTTGGTATATGTAGATCTTTATAAGATGGCACAGCAGATCGCTGAAACAATTTTACATTTCATGATTTTTTTTTAGTTGGCTGCATTCGAAACATGTCCTATCTTGTAAATGTCATCGGTTGATTGGCTGTCGACGCAATCGCCATGGTTGCGTTCACGCATTTAAAGGTCTGATTTCGGTGGTGCGTCTGGCGACTGCGTTTGCGACTACGATTGCAATCCCATGACTGCTTTTATGTATTTTATATACAAATGGTTTCGGTGAAACGTTTCAGCAGCGAGCGCTTGCGATCGGGCTGCAACGACTGCGATTCTACTGCTCTTAATTGGGTCGCTGTGTCCAAAACGGACCACTGAAAACACATGGAAATGCGCGACGGCGACTGCAGTTAACTGCAGTCGCAAACGCAGTCGTCAGACACACCACCGAAATCAGACCTTAAAGGCGCGTTTTAGAGATGTCGCTACTCGAATACATTTAATCTATTATGAAGTAAAGCCTTTGTACCTATGTGCCGGTTGTATCATTGTGCCCCCCCCCCCCCCCCCCCCCTATGTGACAACGGCAGTAATGGAATCGGTACAGCATAAGAAACCAGGGAATAAATAACTTCTTACTGAGGCCACAGAAAAATTCAAACATCAAAAAGTAGATTTTTTTTCAAATTATGCGAAATATTGAGGTATATAGGGTGAGGAGAGAAGGTAAGACTGGTAGTAGGTTTGTTGAAAGAAAAAGAACAAATGAACTTTTGGAAGGGCTTATAAACACACAAAAGGAAATTACGAGGTGAATTTTATACAGGATGAATATACTAAAAGAATAAAAAATAACAAAAAAAAGGTTTTTAACGACTCTACACTCAAACATATTAATTTTGCTTTTTTTTTCTCACCTCAGAGGTACCTTATCGTAACTACACCTCGCAATGTACATATACATGAATTTGTTATATAATTACTAGAGACCGGATTATATGCAAAGAAAAACTGGAATATATGCGTATATATACATATGCATCGATTTTTGAGAAAATATGCATAAACTTAGGGTATATATGCAAAAAAATTGCGACAATATGCAAAATTTTTACATAAAATAAATAAGAGCAGAAATTTAAACATTAACTTTATTGCACAAAATTTCTTCACAACATATTTCTAAAACAATTTATAATTAAATGCTTTTCAAAATTGTGTAAAAGAAATTGTCTTCTATCAGAATACATATGTTTCGAAATAGAAAAGCTTCTTTCAACATCCACAGATATAATTGGTGCATTTTTTAACTTTGCAATACATTCCACACTAAAATTAAAGTCGAAATCGTTTACTGTTTCACCTTCCAAAATTTTCTTAACTTTCTTCAATTTCAAATACCCCCGCATTTATCACTTTTTTAAATTTATCGTATATAGAATTACCTATTGTACCCTTCTACTATTGTTTGCTGGTAACATAATGTGGCATAATTTTTTCGTAAAGTACTTTCGTCAGGTATACCATGTTTGCAATATTTTTGCAGAAATGATTTCAAATTAACATTGTTTAATCTTGCTAATGGTATGTTAGACGAAATTAATGCGTTACACAGATCCGTATTATGTTCTTCTTGTTCTTAGTTTCGTGAAGTTGATGCTACATATTGACGTATAGATTGCTGCACACATGCGGATCGCTTTAGTTTTTCACATTTTCCAATATGTGATGGAGTTTTAGCGTGTTGATCAATCAGGTATTTTCTCTCAAAAGACACCTACAACAACAATTGTCTTTTTATATCAAAAGTTAAAGAATTTAAAAACAATTGTAAAGCTTTTAGTAAAATTAAACTTACCAGTTTACTGCAGGCTCGACAAAATATTTTGTCGCCATCCTTTACCAGTTCAGGATATGGCTTAATCCATAAAGAAATTTTGTTCGCTAAACTCATTATATATACGCACAGTATTTAAAAACGTAATACAATTACATGCTGTTTCGCTCAAAGATATTCAATGAACGAATAGTTTATTTGGGAATTAATAATAATAAAACGTATTTACCACATCCCTTCTGCTAGGCGAAATTAAACACGTGCAGTTCTTGAAAAAAAGAGAGAAACCAATGTAAAAGATTTATCGTTCTGAGAATTGTCGGTTGTCGATCTACATTAGGAATTACTAGGAATTTTTACAAATAGAAAGGATAATAAAAAGCTTAAATATGCAATATATGCAACTTTTGTAAAAATATGCATAGAAATGCCTAAATATGCAATATATGCAATCACTAAGTAGCGCCAATTAATTTCAATTAGTGTAATACGTCTACATATAGACTATAATTAAAGATATGCAAAAAATAAAATATATGCACTTTGCACATAATCCGATCTCTAATAATTACCTTCAATAAATTAATTTATTCTATCAAAAAAAAAAAACAAATATCAACATTGCTTCTGATAAGGAATCTTGCACTTAAAGATAATATTTTATTTTTTTTTCTCACCGTGGGAGTAATTTATCGTGACTAATACATAAAAATATGTTACTAATTACCAAAAATTAATTTATTATCCTGGAGAAGGCGAAAATCAACACTTTTTTGGTTGATTTCAATGACTTCCGATATGTAGAGTCGAAGAAACAAAATGGTTGTTGCGAACTACAACATTGAAAATCTAGATAAGCTTATGTCATTGAATAGTATTTCACCTTATTTTGTTAACTCTGATTCTAGTAAGGTGTATATCTAGATTTTTGTGGATATATACATTCCAAAATTTATTAAAGTTAACGCTAATAAAGAAGAGATATATTGTATTTCTAAAGTTTATGATTTTATAGATAAATTCATAAATTCACTCCGACATCGGAGTGGTAACCTGTAAATGAATTTCACCGTTGCCTAGCAACCGAAAATGTTGTGTTTAATCGTTTTTTTTTCCTATGTAAACATTCTATAAGAAATAAAAAGAATTAGGTTGAACATTATACAATTTCTATTATATATTACAAAACTAACCTAAATATGGCCTGTGGACAGACTACCATTTTATTTTCAAATTTACAATATTTTTTTTTACTTACCAAATATTTGGGTTTTAGTAGTCGTTAACTAGTATTTAATAGTGTTGCGATGAACGTGGTTTCATTCGCATGTATAGCTATGAATAAATATTGCAGTGCGAAGCCACATAACGAATGAAACAAAGGCTCAAAGTTGCTTTCACGATATGAATGGATATATTTCGTGAAAGGCTTGAGCAAGCAACTCCGTTCACGGTGTGGCTTTTATAATAGGTTACAAATTAGTTTTTGGGCAAATACCTTATTGATGATAACTTATTGATAAAATACATACAAACAGGTTGCTACACGTTTATTCTCGTGAAAGCGATGTGAAAGATTTACTTCATGCACAAGCCCTTCATTCACGCAATGAGTGAAGTAGACTGCTTGAAGTCGCATTATGAAGCGGCGATCTGCCGTGAATGATGATGAAAGTTTTGTTCTCAACACTAATATTTAAGGATTATTACCGGAAAAAAAACTTATTTTGAAGTATGTCATAGACTAGTTTCATGACACGCGTTTCAGAACACGAATTCAAACTTAAAGAAGTTTTTTACCGGATGACACCTTAAGTTATATGAACATCCGCTCTGAAAAAGACTCTAGTAGCCGGAACGATTTATCCAACCGTGCCAATGCAATTTTGAACGAAATTTTAACAATCCATATTAATTTAAAGATTGCAACTTTCATCATAAAAAACAAATTTCGTGGACAAAACATCACAAATAAAAAACTAATCTTGTATAAAATCAATTATAGAATTTAGTTTAAGGTGACATATTTTTTGTCATTTCTCCTGGAAATAAAACTGCGGTGCGAATCTCATGCAAATAGACTCCACAACCGAGACACAATTATCGCAAATCCAACCAAACGTTTTCCATGAGGGCATATACAGTTTACATAATTATCTGCCTGTTTATTGATTAATAATTAGCACGGACATTCGTATGACAGTTTAACCCACATTTGGTAGACAGATTAGACGGAAAACGTAGCAACTAATCATATTCATGTCAATCTGTATCACATTGTAGGTGTCCCGTCCTATACCCTATTGTTCTTGCGTACTCAGCGTTTGCGATTAATCTGTTCGATCTCTGTTTAGCCCACAGGAAATCCACCTGGTTTTATCGCACGAACTGTAATGTTTGCGTAGATTTTTACGAAATTCGCGGATCAGGTTAACTTTAATGTCGCGGATCATATAAGCCCAAAAAGTATTATTTAAATTACGTCAGACTTTCGTTATGTGCCCTCATATATACAGTCGAAACGAGATTTGAATAAAACATAAGATATTACACGGGATATCACACATTCTTTCGGGCCGTGAAATAAGCTCAATGCGAACGTAAAATGTATACATAAAAAAGAACGCTATACATTTGAAATACAAGTCCTGTGGCTTTCAAATCGTTTAAATACTCTTCGAAATGATTCCGGGTTGTAAACGTAAACGCCGCTAAAGCGGAAATGAACGAAATATATGCTTTCAGAACGATTTTCCTTCTTGCAAAAGTATCTGGGAGGTTTATAAATTGACAAAAAAAATTACACAAAGTGGTATATGAAAATATCGTACAGCTAAGAAATTAGCATGATTATTAACCTAAACTTTTCAGGATGCATCAGGACATCTCCACCATAGAAAAGCACTGTCGCGGCAAATCTAATACACTCAAAAGTAAAGATGTTAAATTAACAAAATGCTCTTTGTTGGTTCTTTTTTGTTATTATGACCAAAATTTAAGTTAAACCAAAGCATTTAATCAAATTACGTTTTGGATATGGAAATTGAAGAATATCGGTACAATACAATCACATCTATTTTGTAGCACTTTTCTTCCTATATAGCGCAGAAAATACGTTAAATGCATAATATGTATTACAGAAATTGTTCCACAGATAGCGCTTCTCGTATTTCATTCTAGTAACATAACATATTTATCACAACTAGGGTGACAAGTACATTTATAACATATTAATCTGGTTTATTTACCAGATAAACGTCCAATGGGAACCGTGTTCATTGAAAAGGCGTTTGCCTTAACCCTATACTACGACAGCGGAGTGATGCTTGTAATCAGCTCCCCAATACGTGGGACAAATACAGTGTGATTTACAATATCTCCCGCATATTCCCCAAATTATAAACTCAAATAAGTGTGTTATTAAAACAAGATTAAGGGTTACAGTTCGTTCAATTAAATATTAATTGATGTGGAATATTCGAAATTTGACGCATAATTATATCTTTGAATTAACTAATAATAATTTAATTTGACTAAAATTTTGGCCATTGTAACTAATTTAGTTGAACAAAATTGTTGTCTGTCTGAAATAATATCTTGGTTGACGTAACTGAATGGTTTTTTTTTTCATGTACAAAGGGAGTTCTGTTAAAAAAAAATATTTTCTCGTAATACGTTTCAAAAGATTCGATTGACCCCTGCTAGAGTTACCATATCTAACAATATAAATTTGTTATACTAACAATAAATATTCATTTTTTTTTCGTTCCTGCAACAAAAAAAACGGTTCGCCATATATAACCAAACAATGTTGTTAAATTTATTAAATTTTGGTTAGCTCAATGCAGATACTTTTCTGTGTGTAGCGATATACTTGCTGATTGTTGTTAGACATTGATTTCTAAATGATCTGACTCCTATAATTCAGGAAAAGTGAAGAATAGCATATAGGTATTATTACATCGTAAATTTATTTTTTTCTATATTCTATATTTTTTTTTGAAACCAGACCTAATGGAAGATATTTATTTACCTTTGTTGTTGTTATTCGCAGTAGAAAACTTATATTGAATTGGATTCATCTTTAAATAGCCTAGATTTCCTGCCCCAGTTTACAGTGCTGTTTTGGAGAGATCTATGCGGCATTTCCACTATATTTGAAATTATTCTCCTCATCCCGCTAACTTTAGTTATTAAACTTTGTGTACCGAAACTTTCACGAAACTGAACTTTTTGATGAACTTCAGAAGACCAAGGTTCATACTTAAAGGCTGCTTCCCACTCACCACCATAGTGATAATCGGTCTATATTATGTTGCAGAAGCACGACAACGGCCATAGTAAAAATAGTGTAATAAATTTTTACATCATCGCCATAAACCAGCACTTAAGACTGCGAAGAAAGTCAGCCAGAAATCATACAAATAGCAAAGAACCAGGCTGGAACCCTGAAGTATACCAGAAGTTTTTATATATTATATTATAGAAAACTTGGTTTATTCGACATTGAAAGGGTGCGATTATTAAATTGAAAAAGATTTAAGTCACCTATAATCAAAACGGGTTTATCGATAATAAAAAAATCGATAGCTCTAGAGGTTCAAAAAAATATTCAAAATCATTTGTTTTCAGATTAGGTGTAATATATAATTCTTGATGTGAAATTGTGAATGATGGATTACTAGAATATGAATTGGTGTTTATGCTGTTTGCATCGTCTATTGGATTGTTTAAATCCAACGTTTCGGTAGTGTTTCTACTGGCGTCATCAGAATAGCCCCGATAAGGACTGTGGTTTGCCAATTCCACTGTTTGCGATGGAAATGTATTTACTCGGATATGAATTAAGCATTTGTTCTGTATTGTACAGTGTACACACTTCTTCGGGATAAGCAAATATTATTTGGAAGAAAAGAAAGAAAAGCTCTCCCACGACAATACACTGCAAACAAGAACCACATTGAGTATTAATAAAATCATAGAATTACTAAGAATATGCATATAAACAACTCCAGATAGAGGACAAATTCTACAAACAAGAGTTTGGGATAGCGATGGGCTCACCTCTGTTTTGAATTCTGAGAAAGATATCCGTGGAACAATTTGAATAAACAGCGCACATAAATACTTTAGACTCTAAAGGAATATCTTACACATATCAACAGCATAGAATCTTCGATCAAGTTCACCATGGAATTGGAGAAAGAGATACCATTCCATTCTTAGATGTCCTAGTCCAAAAAATGAGGGACGAAAACATAAAAACTAGTTCACGGAGATGACAACAACTATTGGTTTTCAACAGCCTGACGAAACACAAGGAGAAATAAAAGACTCTATTTCCAGTCGCTGGAAGCTATATTCTTTTATTTCTCCTTGTGTCTCGTCGGGCTGTTAAAACCCAATAGTTGTTGTCATCTCCGTGATCTTAACGTTGTATAGCCGTACTCCTATTCAACCATAAAAACTAGTGTGTACAGAAGATATAGAAGATGTTGATATGTGTAAGATATTTCTTTAGAATTAATTCCTAATTCGTCTTTATTTTGGACAGATATTTCCTATACGTTGACAATAGCCTTTTCATCTAGCTTCGCATAAATAGTACAATTTAATTAAACTTTCTACTATGCATTTGTACTTCACATCAAACAATTTGTTCTTGTCTTGGGTGAGAGACGAATCACAAAAGGCTGCTACTGAAAAGATGCTACATAATTTGCCAATGTAACGTAACAACAAGTGACGTAACTGTAAATAATCGCTTATAATTCCTACCGAAACGTTGACGGAAAATTGTTGATATTCTCGAATGATCGATACATTTACACACTCCCGACTAAAGTAGTATTTGTCGGTAAACAAATCATTTCTGCAATTTCTACAATTTCTGCATGCCGTGCTAATACAAATTTTACTCTCATAACGTCTGACAAAAGATGGACAATGGATTTGGTATAGTCCATTTTACTGTGCATCGAACAAAATAATGTGAAGTCATCATCGTATTGTTATTTATTGTTTATTCTGAACTATTATACAGGTAACAATTAATTATTTATGGTAGATGCAATCCAAGCTCCAAATGCCTTTCAGGTGGTCAAGTTAAACAACGTCGATCCTAGTTTTCCACCCAAGTGGAAATCTAACTGTAATATGAGTAAATTAGAACAAATTAAAATTGGTATTCAGATTGCTCTATCCCGTAATATACACGAAACGCGATTGCAGATTCCAATTTACGTATTCATTATATAATACATACAATAACAGTATTGTCAACATGAATTTAAAGGGTCGAATAATGAAAGTACCAATGCATGTTGTTTATCACACTAATACACAGTGGTCCGAATTTAGTTGAAAGCAGAATTAATTATCTTTCTTTCAATAAATCAACTCTTGATTAGCTGTAGATCTTGAAAAAATCTAAAAAAAATTAGGTTGTTTAGAGTTGCTTTTTAGAGAGGAAAATAGCAAAACTTCTCTGCATTTTACAAGCTCGCAAAAAAAACCCTTGTTTAGTTGAAACATAAAACTGGATTATTGTTAAAATATCTTTTTCGTGTGGCAGCATAGTTCTTTATACTACGAATTACAACAATTGGATTTAAATAACTATAAAAATAGATTTAATAATACTGTTAACCAATAATTAACTTACTTTATACCAGGAAAGTCCATTAAAATGTTAGCAAAGAAACATCTTTTCGATATACTACACTGAGAAAAAAATTAATAATCATAAATAAAAATACAATTATCGTAAGTAAAAAGTTCAGCTGGATAGGAGACAAAAGCACAGATTACTTAGCACTAGTAAAAAAGAGATCCTAAACACTGATACTAACAAGAAGCAATCTAAGTTACTTACAGTCTGCTTCATACCGGTAACTTATGAAGTTACTTATGATAAATTAAACTGAAGTAGTTAAGCCAAAGAATATATGTAGTTGCAGTTGTTGGTATTATATCAATGAAATTAAAAGCGCCCTCTATAGTAGACTTTATATATAACATGTACGCAATGTAAGAAAAAGAATACAGTCTATCACGAGCTGCCAAATAGGAACGTGTTTTTCTTTTTCACCCTTCCAAACCAACAGGTTCTGGGCCCAGGGCGTTTGATTGTAAAAAAGTTAAGTTGCTACGTGTCGCAAAATAACACAGCAGTTCCTACGTGAAGTAGATTCGTTCATAATTTTCTTGGACAGTATAGTGGTGCGCGAAGTTATCGTACGCAAAAATGGCCGTTAACTATCTCTCCAATGTTCCAAAATTGCAAGGTCGCGAAAATTACGAGGAATGGTCGTATGCGATGGAAAATTTTCTTGTATTAGAAGGCCTGGACAAATGCATAAGTGGTTCGGAAAGTGATGGTGTGCAGGTAGCCAAAGCAAAGGCAAAGATTGTGTTATCTCTAGATCCTTCTTTGTATGTACATGTCAAGAACTCTACAACGGCTAAAGAAGTTTGGGATAAGCTGAAAGATTTGTACGAAAACAAAGGCTTTACAAGAAAAATTGGCCTTCTCCGTACTTTAGTTTTCATTGAGACAAGAGAATTGTTCATCCATGGAAGAATATGTGAATCAGGTGATCGAAATTTCCCAGAAATTAGATAGGGCCGGTCTAAAACTTGATACAACGCTAGTGGGAAGCTTACTTTTGGCGGGATTACCAGAAAGATTTTCTCCGATGGTAATGGCACTAGAGCATAGCGGAATCGACATTACCACCGATGCAATTAAAACCAAGTTGCTCGACATGCAACCAGATGGCGGCACTCATGCAAATTTGACAGGCGCTGCGTTCGCCGGTAAAGGATACAACCAGAAACGTCAAAGTTACCACAAGCAACGTCAAAATAACAGCAATAACAAAAACAAAGAGAAAAACGAAATAATTTGCTATAAGTGTAAGCAACCTGGTCACTATATGTCAAAATGCCCACAAGCAAAACAAAACAAAAGTGGTGAGAACAAAAGTAGTGAGAACAGAAGTAGTGAAAACAGTCAAGTTAAAAGTGCTTTTAATGTAGTGTTTCTCAGCACAAAGTTTAATAAAAATGAATGGTACCTAGACTCTGGTGCTAGTATTCATCTGACTTGCAGGCAAGATTGGTTATTAAATCAGAGAGAATCAACCCTAAATGACATTATGGTTGCTGATAATACCAAAATTCCAGTGCAAAGTTGTGGTGAAGTTGAAATACTTACTAAAGTGGGTAATACGGAATTTGAAATAGAAATTAAAAATGCACAGTATGTACCTGGTTTAACTACTAATTTGTTATCAGTCAGTGAACTCTTAAAGAATGGAAATTCCGTTGAGTTCGACAAAGACGGCTGCAAGATCTATAATGCTCAAAAAGTTTTGGTAGCTAATGCTTCTCTGAATGATGGTGTTTATAAAGTTAATACCTTCGAAAAGTGCTTGTTTGCCGGACAGGCAGTAGCTACAGGAGAAACTTGGCATAGGAGGTTAGGACACGTTAATTCAATCTATTTAAATAAAATGCGGGAACAGACTAGTAGAAGGAATTGACTTTAAAGAAAAATTGATAAGTTTAGTTGCACTGTGTGTTGTGAAGGAAAACAAGCAAGATTACCCTTTTCAAAAGAAGGTTCCGTTAGTGCAGAATTGCTGGAAGTGATACATGCCGATGTTGTGGACCCATGGAGAACCTTCAATAGGTGGGTCAAGATATTTGTGGTTTTTATTGATGATTTAAGTAGAATGTCATTTGTTTATTTCCTAAAAGCAAAAAGTGAGGTATTTGAATACTTTAAAGAATTTAAAGCAATGGTAGAAAACAAAAAGAGAAGAAAATAAAAATTTCCGCTCTGATCAAGGTGGAGAATTTTGCAGTAAGGATTTCGAAATGTTTTTCAAGAGAGAAGGAATCATTCATCAAAAAACAAACCCATACACGCGCAAACAAATGGGCTTGCAGAGAGGCAGAATCGGACCTGGTTGAAAAGCAAAGTGTCTTCTATTTGATGCAAAACTGGAGAAGAAATTTTGGGCAGAAGCCATAAACACAGCAAACTATCTACACAACAGGTGTATTACCAGTGGTTTACATGACACACTCATTTGAAATATGGAATGGTCGAAAACCGGATTTGTCAGGACTTAGAATTTTTGGTAGCACAGTGATGGTGCATGTACCGAAAGAGAAGAGATTAAATTAGACAAAAAATCAAGGAAGAATATACTTGTAGGCTATTCTGAGAACATCAAGGGTTATAGAGTGTATGACCCTGAACTAAATGATGTTAGAATTAGTAGAGACGTAATAATCTATGAAGATCAGAAAACTAACATGGTGCACGTCGTAATCGATGAAAAACCGAATCAGTTTCAGTGGGGAAGATCCAGACGATGAAGACACAAGAGAGGACCGAGAAGATAATCCAATGGAATCCGGGTCGAAGAATGACACTTCAATTTAGAAAGAGATTGGAGAAGAGAGGACCGAGAAGATAATCCATTGGAATCCGGGTCGGAGGATGACAGTTTTAATCAAAGTAATACGACAGATGAAGAATACACTTGCAAAACGCAAATAACACAGGCAACAGAAAACAGAAGATCACAAAGAGAACCGAAACCAAAGGAATTTAAGGATTATGTTACTTATATGTGTGTTGAAAATTCAAATATGGGAGATCCACTTACCTTTGAAGATGCTTGTTCAAGACCTGATGCTGAGATGTGGAAAGCGGCAATAACAGAAGAGCTAGAAAGTTTTGAAGAAAATGAGGCTGGCAGATAGCAGAATGGCCAGAAGATCCACAGCAGCAGTGGTTCAATGCAAGTGGGTGTTCAAGAAAAAGGTAAATTGTGAAGGTGCAGTGAAATATCGTGCTAGATTAGTGGCAAAAGGTTTTACGCAAAGAGAAGGAATAGACTATGACGAGACATTCTCTCCTGTAGTGAGACACTCTACTTTAAGATTGTTGTTCGCACTTCTGTAAAACTTGATTTAGATATACTCATTTAGATGTTAAACTGCTTTTTTAAATGGCTATTTAAAAGAAAGTGTTTATATGCAAATACCACAAGGTTTTAAAGGTACAACACAAAATAAGTGTTTAAAATTAAACAAAGCCATATATGGTTTAAAACAGTCTTCCAGAGCGTGGAATGATCGAATAAATAATGTTTTGCTTGAGTTGAATTATCAGAGATCAAAATATGAACCTTGTCTTTACATAAAAAAGGATAAAGATTCAATTACTATCATTACTATTTATGTAGATGATTTTTTCATTTTTTCCAACGACAAAAAGGAAGTGAACTTTGTGAAATTGGAATTAAATTCTAGGTTTAAGATTAAAGATTTAGGAAGAATTAAAGAATGTTTAGGAATGCAGGTAGATTTTGATGAGGAAAACCATATTATAAGTTTAAATCAAAAAAAATTACATTATTCAATTGTTGCAGAAGTTTAACTTACTTGATACTAAAGTTGTTAAAACCCCAATGGAAACAAAGTTAAACTTAGATGAAATGATTTGTAAAGAAAATATTACTGTTCAGTATCCTTATCAAAATTTGATCGGAAGTCTTATGTATTTATCTGTATTAACAAGACCAGATATATCCTATAGTGTGAGTTTTTTGAGTCAATTCAATAATTCTTATAATGAGACTTGTTGGAAGCATGCTAAACGAATATTAAAGTATCTAAAAGGGACTTTAAACTATGGTTTAGTATTTTCTAAGGATAACTGTGAATTGAAGGGCTTTGTTGATGCTGATTGGGCAAGTAATGCAAAAGATCGCAGATCGTATACTGGCTATGCCTTCAAACTCAGTGGCTCTGTAGTGTCTTGGGAAAGTTCAAAGCAGAAGACAATAGCTCTCTCAAGCACTGAGGCCGAATATATTGGAATGTGTGAAGCCGCAAAAGAAGCTGTATATTTGAGGGGATTGATGGAGGAATTAACCGGTATTGTATCTTGTATAACACTGTATAATGATAATCAGAGCGCTTTAAAACTGTCTGTTAATCCCATTCATCATAAGCGAAGTAAACATATAGATATAAGATACCATTTTATTAGGGAGGCAATTGATAACAAAATTTTAAATACAGTTTATATGTCTACGGAAATTATGCCTGCAG
Source organism: Protaetia brevitarsis (assembly GCA_004143645.1). Taxonomy (NCBI): domain Eukaryota; kingdom Metazoa; phylum Arthropoda; class Insecta; order Coleoptera; family Scarabaeidae; genus Protaetia; species Protaetia brevitarsis. Next base: position 1,997 of record RXPK01002369.1, on the reverse strand, counting down.
ATGTTTTGACGAAAAGTTTAGCTTCGGCAAGACATCATAAATTATTAAACTCTTTAGGAGTAATAGAATTATAAAAAATTGGTTTGTTTATAGTTGTTTTAATTTTTATTGATAAGTGGGGGTGTTGGTATTATATCAATGAAATTAAAAGCGCCCTCTATAGTAGACTTTATATATAACATGTACGCAATGTAAGAAAAAGAATACAGTCTATCACGAGCTGCCAAATAGGAACGTGTTTTTCTTTTTCACCCTTCCAAACCAAACAGCAAGTAAGCAAAAGATTTGCTTGTCACAGTAAGTACGTGTTATTGCTGTGAATGAACTATTCTATAATGGCTATCACACCTTCATTATTAACCTCAATTAATACAAGCTATTTGGATTACATGTGATAAGGAAACAGTATCATTAATGCACGTTCACTAAATACCTAATATATAAAAGGTAATGGTTTGCTATAAATATACAATATACTTACATTAAATTTGTTGTTCAACTATAGGTAGTGTAGGAAACGAGGAAGTTTAGTGAATATTTATTAAGTAGCCTACTGTGTACTCTGTGTGAATAACTGATAAAGTACAGAAAAAAGTTCAGCAAATCTTCGATTATTTATGCAACCGCAACTATAAGTACTGCGGTACGAGCAACGCGTAATTCAAAATTGTTTGTAAATAATTTCTAATTACTATTCAGTGTGCTGTAGCTTCGATTGCATTAATAACTGAAGATTAAATTCGCATTTATTTTGCTAAAGATGGTACATAATACTTATTACTTAAGAAAAAAAAGCAGTATTATTAGTAATAGTTTTATTTTGTATAGGACAAACACAGTGACTACCTGATATAAATGAAAGATATTGGTTTCACTTTAACAACAGTTTTTTTTTAAACAATTTACAACGTAATGACTCATAAAATATATTCCTTAATAATGAAAAAATGAACAAAGCAATAATAAAAGATAAAGTAAATGGGGCCCCCTTGAAACGTTATTTAGTTATTGAAATTATTGAAATCTAAACAATGGACAATGAAAAATATGGCTTTGAAGTTACAAATAATAACAAACAAAGAAATAATATACCTAGGCGGTAAACTTACGGTTTCTGTTGGTTCTTTGCACTGGGCGTTGTCTTGGCGAGTTGATCCTCTGTTGGCGTACGTGGCGGTTATGTTCGGTGATCGCCTCGAAAACGGCTACTTCGTCGGGATATCCCTAACTGCAGGTGGCACTTGGACTATCACTCACCTAGGGACGGCATCCACACCTTAACTTCACCAGCGGGCGCAGATATCATCACAATGATGGGGAATTCAAATATCCCACCACGTGGTTTAAAACTGCAATCGTGAAACATCCGATTGCTTATAGGTTCGGTACTTCTTCTTTCGCTGGGATTCTTTATACGGATGGGGCCTTGAGTTAATCCACCCGGTACTTTTAATAAATTTGCGTTCCAACTGGCCTACAATGGCCGTTCTCCTTGGCCAATCTTTTTCGACGACCTTTTCCCACGTGCGTAACTCTTACTTGACGCTAGCACGCGCCTGCGCGCGTAGCTGTCTCAGGGACTAATTCATTACTCCGCCGCATTAGCCAAATCAGGAATAGTAAAACAATCACGGGGTGGCAGCAAAACTCAAATAATCATAGTTGTGGCAAGTTGTTACCTATTTAAGAAAATATATAAGTTTAGTACCGATCAGCATTGTTGTTACTTCTACTAACCATGTGCTGTAGTTAGATACAGTACCAGTAGTCATAAGTAATGCATTACTTACCACCAATTTGTGAGGTACGCTGTGTAATAGCCTATTTACAATAACAACTTGCATTTAGGAAACTCTTTAGTTGCAGGTATTAATTACGAGAATAGTTCCAAAGTAAACTTTATCTATTGTATAATTTTTATCAAGTAAACATTTACTTAGCCTTTTTTCTCAGTGTAAGAGAACATCTTGGAGAAACGGAGTTGCAAACTGAACTCT
>RXPK01002368.1:0-84478 GCA_004143645.1 Protaetia brevitarsis | reverse complement strand
AACTTTTGGCTCTCTCGGACATCTCATGAAATATTTCCCTCACGTAAAGTTTAAACCTCTGGTGGACCGACCTCCTCTTCAATAAGGCGTTTAAATCGTATAAGGCGCGCAGGGCGACATATTCTGTATTTATATCACCTTCGGCACCACCTTGGGGAACAATGCTTTTCTCTTGTTTGATACCTAAGTACTTAATCAAATTGAAAAAGATTTTATAGTCGAGTCTGCCGATCCAAGCAAGACTCGCCGCGTTATCTATCAGAAGAATACGATTTAATTGCGGCATGTGCTTATAGAAGGGATAATTTAGGAAGTCGATGATGCGATTCCAATTTTCCTCGTCGTAATTAACCATGTAAAGACCTGACGCGTCCGTGTTGAAGATGACAAAATCGGCAGAGGATATAGGACCTCTGATGATTATAGAATCTTTAGTTGGTGTCAGCCAGCGTTCCCCGCACGGTTCTGTTGAAGTTAAACTCACATTCTGTGGTGTAAGTTAATGGTATCCACCATCTAGTCGCGTCCGTACCTAGTAAGCTGCTATCCCTAAAGAATCTTTCCTTTAATACAAACAGTTTAAATAGAAGCATCCATCCGAATAGAAGTTAGAAGATTGATTCACCTGCTTCACTTTTATGGTGTTGCGTTTGTAGTTCCTGGTAACTGTGACTAAAGGAAAGCCCACCTGCGAGAACCAGGAGTCCATTACGGTGTGTAAATCAATATTTGGAAATGAAGAAAAATCCTCGTTGAGTTTTAGCAATTCTTTGTGTCCTGCGTTTTTGTATGCGTACGTGGTCAAGTACGAACGAATGATCATTTGTAGGTGTTCTTGGCCCAGGAGGTGTGACAACATACGAATGAGATGAAAACTGTTTTTATGCGCATCGTGGTGAGTGATTTTGTCGAAATGCTCGAATGGGTCGCTATCAGCTGATACCTAAATTATCAAAGGAGTTATAGATATCAGACCTTCATTGCATTATTTTATATTGATACGTACAGCTGCGGAAAATTGAAGCCTGACTAAGCGAAATAGCATGTCCCCAGATACACCTTTTTGTGTCCGAATAGTCCCAAAGTTGGAGTTATGTTAAAGCTATAATTCTCTATAACGTTTGTACAACTGAGAGCAAAGGGGTTTTACCTAGGCTATTGAAAGATGCGTCTAGTAAGCTGGAGATTATCATGTCTGATAATCAAACAAGCAGCAAGGCACTGAGCTCACAAGAAATCAGCTCCAAGACGATCTGGGAATGCCCAGGGAAATTCAATGAACTAGGCAAAAAAATTCAGTTGTTACCTTCCTGTGGGTTCCAGGTCACACAGGAGTGGAAGAAAAAGAAATAATGGATAATCTTGCAAAAAAAAACTGGCTGAAATATAATTCGTAGGGCCTGAGCCCTTTCGCTGGATAAGTAGCAGTAGAATACTGAAGAAGTTCAGGAGCGAAATAGAGCAGAGAAAATCCAATTTTTTGGGAGAATCTCCAAGGAATGAGACAAGCTAAAACTCTTCTGGGAACCTATAACCAGAAAAGGTTTATAGAATATATTAACCTGAGTAAGAACAATATTCGTATATTATACATCGCAAATTGAAAGAATATTTGAGTAAGCTTGGATTAGAAAAGGAATCTGAATTTTGTGAGGAGCAAGTTCAAGCACTCATTCATCTCCTCTCGAATTACGTTAGCACTGTGCAACTCAGGGGCGTTGCATCTGGGAGCATGTGAAATCGAAGAGTGAAACTTAGCTAACCTGGGCTCTTCTCATATCCTACACTTTCTGAAAGGAATAGGATTAGAAGGCCAACTGTAAAAGAGTACCCTAATTTCATTGAGGTTTACTTTAAACTGGATTTATTACTATCCGCGAATGGATTTAATTGTGTACAGAAGCTAACGTTTATTAACAACCTAATCCTGGATTTGGTGACGCCATTTCTGCATCAGTATACTTACCAGCCGCCTGTTGAAAGACTTCAGTAGTAAACTCTTCAGATCTTGTAGAAGGAGATGATAGAGTTTAGTATGCCAATGGTCCACGACTTGTTTCTGGTGTACGTATGTGAGAGTGCAGAGAATATTAAGAGATATGAAGTGTTCCTCGTTTATTAAAGTGTGATCTACAGCTAACTCCACTTTGGAGGTTACTAAGAAATCAAACTGCGTTTTTCTGCAGCAGAAAAATTTTCCGGCTTCTATACCCAGATGGGTAGATCGTACCACAAATGTTGTTGGAAAAATTGAAAAAATATGCCTTTAGGAGCTATTCGACTACGGCGAGGGATGTCTAAGGACATGATTTATCTCATTTAAATTTCCCACAGCTGTACCAAGACTTTGCGGAATATTTTTGACTCTAAACCATTTCGGGTTCATTCATATCTGTAAGCATTTAACGTCAGAGACACAAAATCTTAAACAGATGAAATTTTTCATTGACAGGTACTGTGTCTCCGAATGTCTACCCATCAATGATAAGCTATGTATCAATACTCTCAAAAAAAAAAGGAGAAATAAGGCATTTTGTCTGGCAGTATTTGGATTTGTCTGCAAATATGAAGTAACCTTTAGGCCAGGTTTACACCGATACATTGTGATACGTAATACATTGAAGGATATATAAAACATTTTAGATCTGTGACCTTGAAAGTGCATTACATCGATGCAGTTCTACGTGTCTGCTTTAATATTCCAATTAAGAAGTTATATTTCGTCAACTTGCATAGGTGGTGAACCTCGAAAAGAAAAATCGCCAACTGGGTAATACAACTTACAGCTTGTGAATTTTGCAATGCATCAAAATCAAAAACGGATGTAATAATAGTATCCGTAAGAAACAAATCGGCGTGCTCTTCATGGCAGTATTAAAAACGACGTTCGAGAGGTACATGTGCAAACCCTCAATGAACCCCAAGTCCGACCAAGACTTCATCGTCACGAGATTGCCAAATAATTGCCGCACCATCTGGTCCGCCACTATGCGCACTATCTCTGGGTTAAAAAGTAATGTGGTGGAAGCTGCTCCAAGTGATCTTCCTCCCAGATGACGAGACCCCAACCTTCCATTGCCGGAACAGCGTATTCGGGTATCGCGACCAAGTCTAATTTTGGAAGGGGATATTTCATGCCCAAACTTTCTTGCGCAGAACGCAAGAATTTCGCGTTGAGTCCTAAGATCAAATCGCTGTGTTCCATAATCACGTCAGTACCCGATACTCCTAAGTCGATCGCGAGATCTTTGCCATTGCTTTCAAGGGTGTCACGTTTAAAATCAGTTACTGCGAATGCTAAGGTATAAGTAGGCATTAGTGACGTTGTTTCGAAGTGATCCCATTCCCAACCAGATTCGCCTTCCCTATTAAAAGTATAAATCACATTAGCCGCTTATAAAATACCGGAAGCAGCGTAAGGCAGTAGTGCACACCCCAGGGATACAACATGCAAACGACAAGTTAATTGATGGTATTCCTGTTGGGATGAATGTGGTTACATTCGTCTATGCAGCTATGGGTAAATATTGCAGTGCGAAGTTAGAGAATGAATGAAAATAATGCTCAAGGTGGCTTTCGCGACGTGTTACATTTCGTGCAAGGCGGATGATAATATGTTACATTTAATTTTTAACCCTAAACCTACCAAGGTGTGCCTTTGAGGCACAATTGATTTTGAAATTGCTGGAACTTTGTAAGTTAACTGCCCACAGACTGGAAGATTTTTGTATTCTCAAAATAAACTATTTAACACAGAATGACATAAAAAATTTTAAAAATATTTTTCCTATTTTACTAAAAAAATTAAACATAATTTACCGACACGTCCTACCAAGGTGTGTCTTTGAGGCACATACTGTTAGTATACTATAAAATGCATTGCTACGTTATTTAAAACTAGGTATGTGGGTAAATCCCCCGTAATAAGATATGCTTTATATTTCGGGACTTTCCCCTTATATGTAAGAACTTCCAGTTGCATATGAAGGGGAATTCCCTAAATGCGTTTTGCTAAAAGAGTCAGCTTACAAACTGCATTGCTATCAGTGTATTTGTGACTTTCCTAACGAACGCATTGGCCGTTTTAGGTGTCTATTGGTTAATTTTATTTCTTTTACCTAGTGGAAAGTATAGTATAGACCAGGTAAGCAAAATAAAGTTTTGATTGACCCCAGTAAAAATAGATTTGTTGTTTTATGCTTATTTGGTTTTGAAATTTATGCAGAAAGTATGACCGATTGGTTGACTGACCGACGCCGGCCACTAACTGAAAAGGAGTTGCTCGATGCATTGTACGAAAGTGATGAGGATTTGGGAAGGAATGTAAATGATGGTGAAGATGAAGAAGAGCCAAATGACGAAACCTCTTCTAGTGAAGCGGATTTCAAGAAACTGGCGATGAAGAAAGCGATGAACCAGAAGGAAGTGACGATAGTGATGCTAATGATGAACCGCCGGCCATTCGCAAACTTTTATTGGAAAGATGGTACGAGTGGAATGCCACGCCGATTGCCAAGGGAAAAACACGTGCACACAACATAATTACAACAGCTTTGAACAAAGTGAAACTTCCACCTGGAGTGCATGTTGATACTCCTTGTGACGCATTTCAATTTGTTTTTTGATGATACGGTTATTGGTATTGTGGTTACTTTCACTAATAAGGAGGCTGTTCGTATTCTTGGCGATTTGTGGAAACCAGTTGACGACGTTGAAATCCGTGCTTTCTTGGGCCTTTGATTACTGCTGGAAGAAATAAACAAGGAATGGTGGACTATAAAGAGCTATGGAATCCTTTATATGGAAATCCTGTTTATCGAGCGTGTATGTCACGAAATAGATTTACTCAATTACTAAGATTTATTCGTTTTGACGATAAAGCGACCAGAACCCTCCGAAGGCAAAAGGACAAGTTGGCACCAATTAGAGACCTGTGGGACCGTGTTAATACAAACTTGCTGAAATATTATCTTCCTGGCAGTAATCTAACCATCGATGAACAACTTGTACCTTTTAGAGGTCGTGTATCTTTCCGACAGTACCTGCCAAGCAAGCCAGATAAGTACGGTATGAAAATTTGGTGGATATGCGATAGTGGAACTAGTTATCCGTTACGTGGTATACCGTACTTAGGAAAAGAAGGTCTCAACAGAGCAGAAAACTTAGCGCAAAAGGTGGTTGAAGACCTTTGTGAACCTTTTCTGAGAACTAAAAGGAATATTACGTTCGACAACTTCTTCACCAGCTACGAGCTTGCATCCAGTTTGCTTACCAAAGCCTAACTTGTGTAGGAACGCTCAGAAAAATAAGCGCTGCATACCACCAAATTTTTTACCTCACAGGCGACGGAATATTGAAAGCAACTTGTTTGGTTTTCAGAAGACAATGACTTTGGTATCTTATGTACCTAAGAAAAATCGCTGTGTCATATTATTATCTACAATGCACAAGGACTCCACCATTGATGAGGAAAATAAAAATAAATCTGAAATCAATAAGTACTACAATTCCACGAAAGGAGGGGTGGATACACTTGATCAGATGGTACATACATATTCAGTGAAACGCAAAACTAATAGGTGGCCTTGATCTATTTTTTCAATATATTGATGTGTGTGGAGTAGCTTCATTTGTCATTTGGAGAAATATCCATCTTGACTGGCATATTTCCAAAAAAACGAAGACTTCGCAAAATTTTCTTACGAGAAATTACAACAGAATTAGTACTGGGGCAAATTAGACGTCGTAGTTTGAGTGGCTTGCATAAAAGTCATACTTCATTGATACAAACTACGTTGAATCAAGTACCAACCACAGGGGAGTCTTCGGCTCGAGAAGAAGAAAACGAAAACGGTGCTATATTTGCCCATCAAAGAAAAGCAGAATGTCAACACAGTTATGTGATAAGTGTAAGCAAACGGTTTGTGGTGAACATTCAGAGAAAATACTCACGTGCACAAATTGCAAACTACATAAATAACTTTCAAATATTTTACTATCTTGTACTATTTTTAAATTATATCTTCTGACACACAATATTCTTTCTATATGTTTTAATCTTACTGTATACCTACTACATGAAATAAATAATGCATATTTTGCTATTATTTACATCAACAATGTGTACAAATAGATGTGTGCCTGTGAGGCACACCTTGGTAGGACACGTTACGATAAAACGTTGGTAGGACTAGGGTTAAAATAGTAAATTGCTTACATGTAAATACCTTGTCACACGCTTATTCTCGTGAAGGCAATGTGAAAGATCTACTTCATGTACAAGCGTTTCATTCATGGGATGAATGAAATAGACTGCTTGAAGTCATATTATTGCCACGAACCGGCCTTTAATAGTGGGGATAGCGCTAAGATATATAATTGTAGTAGTGGTAGTAAATGGCGACTCACAGTAAAAGAGACACTGCGGGAGGAGACTCCATGAAGTATCCCTCTGTGAGCGTCTATTAAAGTTAATAACAACGCGGTTAAGGAAATAAATAATTGACGAGCATATCCTGTATAATCTGAACGCGTGAAGAAACATGGTATATTTCCAGCTTTACTGAAAACTAGCTCTGTTAGGGCTATATATAAGAAGGGCGATATCGATGATCTATCTAATTACCTAATTTCCATAGCTTCATCCTTTTCCAAATTGTTTGAATATGCAATGTTAAACAGAATTAACAGTTTCTTAGAAAAATTTCATCTATTATCTCAATCGCACCATGAATTTAGAATCGGAAAATCTACAACTTCTGCTTTATTAGACATACACAGTACTATAATAAATAATTTAGAAAATAAATTACTACCAACTGGCGTTATCTGTGACTTATCGAAAGCTTTCCATTGTGTCAGTCATCAATTATTAATTAACAAATTGAATTATATGGGATTACGGGGTAAAGTTAGTGATTGGTTAAAATCTTTTCTGTGCAATAAATGCAATTTGTTGAAATAACAATTAAAAATGTTAATACTAAACAAACCGTCAGATCTTCACTTATGCCCAACTGTATTGGGATACCCCAATGATCCATTTTAGGGCCAACTTTATTTTCCCTATTTCTGGATGATGTTATCAATTTTTTGCGCGATTATCATGTTGTCTGTTATGCAGATGATACAACTTTAATCAATGCTGTTAATGAAAAGGATACTGCTTGTGCTGCTAAAATTAATTAATGATGTCTTCTCGTAGTCCAAGTTCTGGAAGTAAGGCCAGTGCGTCCTCCGTGGGTATGTTCGTGAATAGCGATATAATGTCGAATCTTACTAAAATGTCTGTAGGTTCAGTCTTTAGCGCAGACAGAATATCCACGAAATGTTTCGAATTCTTCACATACGTTGCAGTTTGTCCGGTATATGGCTTTAGTAAGTTAGCTAAATATTTCGAGAAATCGTAGGTCGGTGATCCAATGTTGCTTACTTTCCTGGATGTTATGGTCAAGAAAACAAAAGAGGGAATGCTACAGCACGCAGTATTTAGAAAGAAGACGCACACCGATAGATATCTGCATGCAAGATCTCACCATCATCCGATGCAGAAGAAGACATTAATACAAACATTGCTATCCAGAGCTGAAACCATCAGTGACGAACAACATCTTAGCAGTGAAAAGATACATTTGGAGAAAGCACTAAAGAAGAATGGTTACACTGACATCGACATAAGGAGAGCCACTAAGAAGAGACGACACTGGAGAAAACTACAGAACCACGAAGAGGGATGGCGTGTTTACCTTACATAGCAGGAGTCACCGAAAAAGTAGGCCGAATTTTGAAGAAACGTAATGTACAAGTACGCTTCGGGACTGCAACGTCGATCCAGCAGTATCTACCGACCGCAAAGGATAAGATACCCAAGGGGCGCACAAAAGGTATCTACAAGATAACATGCCAATGCGGACAGTGCTACGTCGGACAAACAGGAAGAGCCATCGACATAAGAATAAAAGAACACGAGAGGGACGCAAGATTAAGAAGGACAGAGCAATCAGCGGTGGCAGAACACATGCACGACACCGGACACAAAATGGATTTCAAGAATATAAAAGTAATAACTACCACCAAGAACTACGGGAAAAGACTCATCAGGGAAGCCATAGAAATAGAGAGAATAAAACCGTTAACAGAGAAGAAAGGTACCACCTTAGCAACACGTGGAAGAGCCTACTACGAACCGTCACGGTCAATGGAGCGGAAACTACACGGTTGGATGCACCAAGGGCGTATATAAGAAGAATGTCGGACCATGGAGAATCAGTTCAGTTATCCTGAAGAAGCTGTCAGTATGAACAGCGAAACGTTGAGCGAAAGGTTTGACACACGGCGAAACCCGCAAGAAGCTGTTAGTTATAGTTTGTTATACTAGTTTAGTACTACTTCTCTACCAAATTTCATTGCGCTAGAACCACGCGTTCAGATTATACAAGGTGTGCTCGTAAATTATTTCCAGCAATGTATATTCCTTGCCTTTTAAATAAACCCTGGGCGTGTAACCCGTGGTGCACATGAGGTAGCTGGAATTGTTATTATCTATATGTAATAAATATTAACTTGCCAAGCGAATACATAACCCTGTGCTCACGCCTAGCAAACGATCTGCCGTGAATGACAATGAAAGCTTTATTCTCAACACTATGACACACAAACCTACATTTTCTCAGTCTTCCGCAACGGCATATTGCTAAGTGAATTAAACTTGATCGACCTTCCTAGGCTAACGGTAAAGTTGGCCTTAAAGGTGAGCTCGTCGAAACAAGGAAATGCCCTTCTAGCATTATTTGGTTTGAAGTACGTCACCGCAACCCATTTTTCCTCACCGTCCTTATCCTGATAAGAAGTCCTATAATATCCTACCTTCTCTTCTTTTAAATCACCCTCAAAATACAACTCCACTGCATAATGGAGACCAGTCTGGAGAGTTTTGGATACTGTAAGGATCAAGAAATCATGCTCGGGGTCTTGTATAGTCTCAGAGATGATGAGGCTGTCTTCTGTTTGGTTCAAATTCCTCAAAGCCGTCTTGGCTGCGTCCACCTTGAGATTCTTAGAGTGCAATATGATGCTGTCAGTGGAAGAGATGCATTTTATCTGGGGAATCACCATAATGTATCTTCTTATTTTTTTTTTTCAGATAAATACGGTAGGCGATTTCTATTTAATATCATTTATAAAAGTTTAACAACTTACGTGAATCAAAACCGATCCTACGAAACTAAAAATGTCATCTTTATCCCCAATATTTGTTATAATTTGTAGTTTATATTCTTTAGGAATTAGGTTATCGGAAGTTCTTTAGCAAAGATAATAACGAACATTATCAAAATGAACTGAATTTGTATAAAACGGAGCATTTATCTGATTTCTATTTTTACAAAAGAGAAAAAAAGGAATTTCTAAAGTGAATGCAACATTATATAAGTCTCAGGTATAAACTATATATACTACTTACTTATTAACTGAAAAAAAAGTATAATGGCATGTTATATTTCCGTTGTTTTCTAAACATATGATAAGGCGCAAGGCTTATTTTTGTTGAAGTAAAAGATAATGCTCATATGTAGGCGTTGCTTTGTGATTAAATTTTGTGAAAGCAAGCATTACTATTGCTTTTTTGAACCATGATAAACAAAGGCAGGGGTGAGAATTCTGTTTTCCCAGAAGCTAGTAATATCTCTTGAAAATGATATTATTATGTAACGAAGATTTGTTTTGATTCATTTTCTTAAAATTTTATATTCATATTATTCCAAACTGACTGAATGTCACATTAATTGTATTTTCATATTTTTTTTTTTTTAAGGTCGAGTAAAATTATTATTTTTTTTCCTTCTTTTTTTTACGATCGTTTCCTTATAATTACTGATAACATTTTCAAGCAGATAAATTTTAGTATTCATTACTTAATTACTGTTTTCATTTTTCTTTTATCTCTAATTTTACGTTATGTTAGTTCTATTATGTTAATATGTTATAATTGGAATGCGGTTTAGTTGATCAAAAATAAAACAAACAAACTTCATTTAAACACAATAATAACAAATAAGAGTATACGACAATATTAACAGAAATACAAACAATATCGTTTCCTTGTATTTCTAAGATAACGTAAAAGATGTAAAATTAGGGATAAACAAAAATTAAAATAGTAATTAAGTAATGAATACCAAAATTTATTTGATTGAAAATATTATTGGTAATTATAACGAAACGGTCGTAAAAAAATTAAACGCAAATGAAGATTTAATTGTCTTCTGAATTTTATGCGACCTTAAACCCAAAAAAAAAAAATATTTGAAAATATAAACAAATACACAGAGATTCAAAATGATTGTCAATTCCGCTCCTATAGATAGTAACAAGGTGTAGGTATATGCCGCGTGTTTGTAATGAAGGTTTGAACTAAGTCAGTGTTGGAACATAAGAAAGTAAACGGATCTGTCATAAGGAAAACGTAACCTGTATTTGAACTCGCATTATATAAACGACTACGGATTGGTGTTTCTGCTTGTAAAAATGAAATGTAATTAATTTAACTTTACTAAATTATGATTTTACAAACTGGTGTTTAACTAAATTATTTATTACTTTAAATTATAACATACAATAAGTATAATTATTAAGTGACAAAACTGCATCTCTCAGTTCTTCTATGGTATGCATGCAGTTTCTATAGATCCTATTTTTTAGATAGCCGAACATGAAGTAATCTAATGGGGTTAGATCAGGCGATCTTGGTGGCCATCTTTGTGCTCTAACGAACCTGTCAGCAAAAAACTGTTGAAGATATTGGCAGGTTTGTCGAGCAGTATGTGCTGGAGCATTATCGTGCTGAAAATAACCTGCCTCAAGCTCATTCTCTTGTAACTCTGCGATGAACAATTCCAACATCTGTTGGTAACGTTGGGCTGTTACAGTTTCCTCGAAGAAGATTGGCCCTATTATTCGTTGCCTGGACATAGCTAACCAAACTCCTACTTTTATGGGATGCAATTGCGTTCCTCGAAATTCGTGTGGATTTTCTGCAGACCAGATACAATAGTTTTGTAAATTGATATAGTCTGTTAGATAAAACCAGGCTTCATCCGAGAAAAATCATTTGTTTAGCAAATCATCGTCCCTTAAATTGTTATTAAACCAATGACAATATTCCAATCGCCTATCGTGATGTAATGGTAATAATTCCTGTACCGTAGAAACTTTATAGGGATGAAAATGTAACTTTCTTTTGACAGCTCATTGCGCTGAAGTGTATGATAAGCCTATTAAATTATAAAATGTAATAAACTATTTCACTTAATGTTAATATTGATTTTGTACCTGTTTGTTGAGCTATTACCACAGATAAATTCCCTGATTTTCTTACAGTATTCATAAACACTATTGTTGGTGATATTAGATGTAAATATAAAAAATTATAAGATAAATAATCGAAAGATACTACAACACGCACGCCAATGTCGCTAAATGTCAAGAAAATTCATTTAATGTATGAAATTTATATGTAGCTAACTTCGCTCATTAAATTGGTAATAAGTATAGATAATTTTTTTCCGGAAAACAGTTTTTTTCTTACGACAATCATTTTGAATCACATGGTACATGGAAGCTCAAATAAATCAACGAAGACATTCATTAACGATGGAAGGATCTCAGTTGCCTAATATCTTTTACATAACTCACATAACATAACTTAAGATTATTGTTGTCTGAAGCGAACAAAATATTTGCTTGAATACTTGATATCAATTTCTCATTTCTTATAACGAACAAACTAACATTGCAACTTGCCACAGAATCTAGCAAAAATGCGTTGAGATTCTGCCACTCATCGAACAAATGTAAAAGAAAAAATAATAAACCAAAGATAGAATTTTATAACAATCTGATTTTAAATTCTAAGAGGAAATCAAAAGCAATATGGACGAGCATTACAAAAAGTAATTATCCGTTTGAACCTTGTTGCCTGTCAAGTGCGCGAATCAGTTTCTTGTTTTATGGTCTTTTTTTTTAAATTAAATTGAATTTTAAATCTTGTGCCGCCATCTAGTATTGAGAACGTCATTCACACGAACTTCGTCTTGTTAGTAATTTTGATTAATAACTTTTTTCTTTTCATCTAAAAGTAACTTTTATAGTATTTCATTTTATTAGAATATTCCGCACATTCTTGTTCATCAATATTTAATTTTATTTAAACACATTCGTTCGACCTTATGTCAGGTCTCCATCTTAGGTCGTTGATAAGCGTAATTTTTGTTTTCTCTAAAACTTGCTTTTGGTAATATTTGGTTGTGTCACTTAAAGGGTCTACTTATTTAGAGCGATATTGTCCACGTATCACGTATTCGCCACCGCAACCCGACTAGTGGAATTTACAGACCAAACACCAAGGCCACCTGCTTCACCTCACCTACCGGCCATCCGCAATCAAGGTACATTCTCTCTTTCTCTTTGTATTATCGTATAACTTTTGTATTTTGCCTTAATTAACTGATAACTCTTGTATTCCACCTTAATCCGCTGATACCGTAATGTAAATCTTTCGTATTTTTTTCTTGTAATAATTAATCAACCTTGACTGAATTGATATATTAATCGGCATAATTATTTCGATTCAAGCGTTCCCGAACCTACGACTGGGGTTGCTATTAGCTGGCTCCCCGTAACAACCTTCCAGAATAATGACACTTTGTAACAGCGTGATGATTCATAAAACAACCAGCTGAAGCAGCAAAGTTCTTCAAACAAACAATTTTTTATAATGGAATGACCCACTTAACAGTTTAATATTTAGAGGTTAATAAAGTAGGATGTCAATAGGATAAGTATATTTAGTTTGTAAATATGTGCAAGTAGCAAAAGTAAGACAATGCGAAATGATGGGTCGGCTGTAACACCGATTTATATTGTGAATGCATTAGATTCGCGAGAGAGTCAGTATTATAGAGTCTATTGTAGTTGAAGCTGTAGTGTGACGTATATAAACTATAAAATATATAAAACCCAAAAATAAACGTCAATTCTCGTCATTCCGAATCTTGTCAAGTACAGACAATATTACACTAGATGTATCTCAACTGATTATGTTATGTTGATAGGTGGATGAATACAATCACTACTTTTTTTCTTCCGATGAATGAAATAACAAAACATTAAAAGTTTTAAATATTTAATAGTACCACTACGATCATTTCACCACATAATCAGGAGGTAGGATGAAAGTTTTTGCAACAAAAATTCCCAACCCTTTTGCACCATAATTGAATAAATCCAATCTGGTTCATTCATTACTCCCACCTAAGAGTGCTAATGAAATTACATCAATCATTAAAGAAATTGGTACCTAATAAAAATTTTGTTGGAATTCATAAAATTCTTTGAGAAATTTCAACTATTGACTAGCAATCAATTCGGTTTTACATCCGTGTGTATATATCCAGAGTTTTGAGAGTTGGTTGTGGCCTTCGATTTATGATGCTGGAAGAGGAACTTACAACTTTTTGTAAACCGTATTTGACACGTAGAAAATCGTTGATATGCTAGTAGGGAAAAAAGTAACAGCATACTACAGAGCTTTTATTCGTATGCTTCGTTTGTTACAAGCGGTGTGCCACAGGGTTCGATACGCGACTCCACACTGTTTCTGTTCAATGAAATGGTTCCGCGATGCGACCACCAAATCTATTATTTCTAGCACATTCAAACTGTTACGTTTTTTTTTTTTCTATCGCCTATCTTGTATTTTTCCTGATGTCGATATTATCGATTCCTACGATTCGATTTGGCGATTGATCGTGTTCCTTTCATCTGTCCTATTCTGTGTTACATCTTTTCGACGTTAGAGGGCAGTTTGATGTCCGTATTCTTATTTAATTCATCTGTCTTCTGATTGGTGGTGTGACGTATTGCTTGTTTCCGTTTCCTGTCCCTGTTAGAGGCGTTCTCACGAGTAATACTTCCTATCTTCGGAATTTTTTGGATATTTTCACACATTTGTGGATTTAATTGGAAGTTTACTGGAAATATTCATTGGCTGTATATTCGCTGGTGTTTGGTGTGGAATTTTCGTGAATATTATAGCAGATGTGTTCGATAAATCGAGATATAATTTGAGAACCCACACGTCTGCATCGCCATATCGGTTTCTTTCTTCTCTTCGTTGTAAAACCTCGTTATTTAACGGTAAGCAGATCTTGTTATTTCTTTTAAATCACTAACTTTGAGGTTTCTGTAATTTTAGAGGTTCTTTTACCCCCCTTTTAATTTTAACTTTGGAATTTTCCCATCGTTTATGTGAGATTTTGAACACCCACGTGCGGCTGAGGACTTCTGCGACCTTTTTAAGTCTCTTCGGAGAATCCTACCTACCTCCTTTAGAAAGTCAGTGGACCATCTGCTTCGAGCATTACCAAGTAAGCCCAGAGGCTACGATCTGTTCGGATCGGAGAGGATCTCCATGGCCGAAACAGCAGATTGAGAACAAAAGCTAAGTTGCACGCTTTCTTTTTATTTGTAAATTTTGTCCGCGTTTAAAATTTTCATTAGTAAATAACCAACCCCGATCATTCAGTTTTTTTTTTATTGCTTTATTCAACGATACAGTAAATGATTTATGTTATACCAAGGATCGGAGGGTACTACCTATCACTAGTTCAGTAAAAATAGTTTAACTTTAATATTCATATATCTTTTCAGTTTCTTTTAACGAATTCAAAATGTTTACTTAAAACATCAACCGATTGTATATCGGCCTGTAATATACAGGATGGTTTGTTCACCACAAGTATAATCAAGTCAAATATTTACATTTATTTTAGTAGTTTATTTTTTTATAACTGTAAAACTTTTCTAGAATTTAAATGAACTCTTAGCCTAAGAATTTTCTTTATATAACGTGTGTGAACTCATTGCGTTGGCCAACGCGTTCGGTGTTCGAATCTTACCGCAGGATTTTCTGCTATAGTTTTACAATATTTCATTCTTATTTTTATTGTCTTTATTAACATTTACTGATACAGAGTATCATATTTATTTTCTTGAATTTTATGTCATATTTCATTCTTTTTTTTAGGTAACAAAACATGTTCTAGTTGCCGCAGTCAGTGCCATAATCACGTCGGGATGGAAAGGGCACTGCGAAAACGTGGAGTTGGGCCAACGATTACGAGGTGGATCGGCAACATGACAAGAAACAGAAAGGTTCACGTATCGCAGAACCTCTGTACGATCAGGGCGGCTGTGACTATTATCCGAAATAAAATTGGAGCTGGTGAATATAAATCGCACTGAAGAAATGAAACTATATTCTTAAAAATGTATTATATGTATTTACAAATAATTCACAAATAAACGCATACAACTTTAATTTCTATAATTCTCAATCTTTCACTGCTAACACCGAAATATTTCATGCTGCCACGCCACTATTCATTGGTCATCATAGCTTTCGTCCAAATAGGTTTCAATCGTCTCGTAATTTTCACGATGCCATTGCACATTCAACTGCGCGACTTCCAAAGATTCATCCACTCTACTTCGAATGTCCAAGAAGAGCTCTTGATTGTTGTCAATAAGATTCTTCAACTACAGGAGATTTGACGATCTAAAATTTATCTTTTTTTTTGTTTTGATTACATTTTTATATTTACCCATGTTACTTCTTCTTCTTTCGTTATATGTCGCGCTATTTCAGTTATGACCGGAGGTAGTTGAACAATATTCGGGGAAATTCTGAGGAAGAAGTTTTTGAGACATTCTGAACCGATTGTTCTAGCATATAATTTTACCTATCGTGTACGGCTTTAATATTCTCGCTAAGGAATTCCTTAACTGCATCGACACCAATTGGATTCCTCGCGATGGCAGTGATAACTGGTGTGATTTGGTCGCTTTTAAGTGTTTCTTCGGCCAAGGTCCCTTTCAGGTATTCCTTTAACAACGCCAGGTTCTTAATGCAAGACAGACACAGCAACATCTTGGATCTAATTCTTTCATTATTGATATATTCAATATAATCACTCCAAGGATGTTCTTCTCTTGCATCGTCAGGGCAGAGAATGGCATGTCTTATTTCAACTCTGCAATATAACAATGAGAAAATACATGCAGTGCGTCTGAAAAATATAGAAACACTATAGATAATATAGATTTTATTATGCTTAACACTCATAGACGAACGTGCAATAACTAAACATTTCTGTACTAGTCAGATTTTTCACAAAAAAAGAGATATTCTTTTTTGTAAAAAATCGCCACTGATGACAACAATACCTTTTATTTAATAAATCCAAGAAACCAATGCATTTGGATATTTTTGCATTTCGTGTCGAGCATATGTTTCTTTATCAAAAAGAGTTATGCCTTCACAAATCATGACACTGTTCTATCTTAGCACTTACAAAGGGATGTATGACAGAAATCCAGAGCGCTGGTGAAATTTGCCTAACTGAGACTCTCCTTTCTCGCTATCGTATTCCTCGTACAATCTGTGACGTTGCCTGGATGTTTCCGGAAGTATTTTGCCCACGTAATTCAGGAATCTCCCGTGTATAGGTGTCCTATTCAATATGGCGCTTAAGTCGTAAATGCGACGAAGAGCGACATACTGAGGCAGCCAGCTTTCCTCTCGCACCATGTACTTAAGCATATCCAAGAAGATTTTATAATCCAATCGACCGACCCAGGCAAGAGTTGCCGCGTTATCTATCAATATGACTCTGTTCAACACTGGGATCCTGTCGAATGAAGGTGTATTTAAAAAATCGACGATCAAGTTCCAATTTTCCTCGTCGTAGTTGACGATGTAGAGTGCCGACGCGTCTACATTAAAGATCACCCAATCGGCAGGCGATAACGGACTATGGAGTGTGATAGAATCCTTATCTTGTGACAACCACTTATTTGGGATGGTATTGTCGAAGTTCAACTCGCATTCTGACGTGTATGTTAGTGGTATCCACCATTTCGTTGTATCAGTGGCGAGGAGTTCTTTATCCCTAAAGAATCTTTCCTTTAAAACGAACTGTCTGAATAAAAGAATCCATGAAATTAGACATCAGAATAACTCACCTGTTTCACTTCTAACGTCGCGGTTTTGTAGTCCCTGGTAACTGTGATTAGCGGAAAGCCTACTTGCGAGAACCAAGCCTTCATTACAGTTTTCAGGTCAATATTTCCAGAAACAGATTTGCGGTTTACGAGTTCCAATAGTTCAGCACTTCCAGCATTATTGTATTCGTACATCTTTAAGTATTCACAAATGACTTCATGCAAAATTTTGGTACCCACTATGCGTGACAGCATGCGAATAAGAAGACAAGTTTTTGCATTTCTTCGATCGTCAGCGAATGTACTAATACTGCCGGATTGGTTACTAGGACTGGATACCTAAATAGGCATACAAGAAGATAAGACATTTTATTTTATTAGGTTGGTATGTCCAAAGACTTTTACTTGACTTTGTGGATGTAAAAATATTTACTAAACAAGTAAATATTTTCGAGCCTATGACATTAAAAAAAAACTACAACGCGTATCTTATTTATTATTACTTAGTGAATAGCTAAACGTTCCTGACAAGTATTATAAAGAAAAATTCCCATGTCACGTAGTGTCACAGAAAAAAAACTATTCCTAATTTTCGGAAATGAAAGAGTACACCGAAATTAAAAAAAAAAAAAATTATTAACAAACTAGCGTCAGGAAATTTCTAGGTGTCAAGATAAACTAGAAATCTTTGATTAGATTTTTATTAGCATTTAGATAATTTCGGTGCCCCATCATGTTGGAAAACAATATTTCTTCGAATATAAATTGGGGTATTTTCAAGCAATTCTGGTAGAGTATATTCCAAAAATGTGCTATACACATGATCAGTAACCAATGGCCAACAAACCCACCCCAAATATGAACAGAAAACCTCCATTGATGATGTAACCTGTGAACGGCATAAACATTTTCTTCGCTCCAAATGCATGTAAATTATTGCATGTATTAACATAGACACCTATTGTAAAACATGCCTCATCTGTCCATAATACACTCCTACAAAATCTTGGTTCGTAGTTAAGTTTATTCAAATACAATTCAGCAAATTGAAGTCTGTTGGGCTGATCAGCTTGGATTAACGTCTACACCATTTGAATGTGAAACGGATGCTTCTGGTATCCCTTCAATACTCTCCAGGCATTAGATTAGATTAGCATTGGGGTGGCCTGTGGAACTGTTTCACCACGACCTTTTCAGATCTATTATGATCCCATTTTTCCTAGAAGATGCTCTCTAGTTTTGCCCTCTTAATCCGGCTCATCAGCTTTGAGAGCGGCTTCTTTGTGTAGCTGCTAGCTGTAAGGTTACTAGACACCTTATCCTCGCCAGGCCTTCACATTAGCACAGCACATTCAACGGCTGTTTTTTCCTCCACTTGGCAGAATCTGCAAGTTGCATCATCTTGCAACAGACCTATGTTGTACATATGCTTATTTAGTCTGCAGTGATCAATCAGCAGACCTATTATGATTTTGACAGTCTTCCTACCTTAACTCAATAGATCTTTTATCTCTTCTTTTAAATTCAAACCTCTGTTCCTTGGATTTGATAGATTTGATTAATCCAGCGAAGAGATAAGAAGAAGACAAGAAGCGACATTTGTCATTTTTAACGACTTCGGGTGGCGCAACAACTTTGGCATTCTGACAGAACTGTCAACTTACAGAGGGCGCGCCACTGCAGTCATTATTCTGACGTCAATCCCTTAATAGTCATCGGAAGTAATCGAAATAATTAAGCATTTATCCATTAAATTTGAAGTAATTCCTTCCGGGTTTTTAATTCAACTTATTGCTAATTTCCTTGTTTCTAAGTTATTGTATTGTTATTCAGTAATAACAGTAATAACTTTTTTATTACTATTTAGATTACCCACAATATGTACTTATAATGTAACAAATGATCGTACATAATGAATAACGTCCATTTCGAGTCGAGGCTATAATTTCCTTTATGATTGGTGTAAATGAAAGAAAACAATTGAGGCATCTAGGTGCTAAAATAAGGCAACACCGCTAGGAGTCATTTTTTTGCGCACACAACATCAAAGTTGCTGACAGCAAGTGACGCTTCTTGTCTTAATCTGTTCGCTGATTAAACAAACAATAAAACGTGTTTGACTTTACATAGAGTAGCAAATGTCAGAAAGCAAGAACGTACAAGTGTAAGTATAAATATACATTTAATTTAATCATTGTTATACTTTATTATATTTTTATTTCTGAAGTTCATGTTGACCAAGCAGCGAAGAGAAATGGATTTTCTAAGATAAGTTTCAAAATTTTAAGATATTAAAAACGAATGAGTTACAGATAATAGTACTTAATTTATTTATTATTTTTTGTATAAAGACTGCATAGGCGACA
Organism: Protaetia brevitarsis; assembly: GCA_004143645.1. NCBI lineage: Eukaryota > Metazoa > Arthropoda > Insecta > Coleoptera > Scarabaeidae > Protaetia > Protaetia brevitarsis. The sequence continues at coordinate 65,054 of RXPK01002368.1, read as the reverse complement.
GTGTTGGGCAAGTAGGGGAATCGATTCAATTTCTACAGCGACTAGACATACTCGTGTGTTATCGGTTCTCGGAAAATCGCTGACGCGAATAAACACGAATATATCCAACGCGGTCTAGACATACAGGCCTTGTACAAGGAGTGAGGGAAGATAGTGTGTTGGGGTATTGCACAGAGTGCGCACGGAATACTTGATGCGTAGACTGCATGTAGATGTAGATAGACACAAGGGTGATGTTACACTGCGATCTAGAAGATCTGTTGTGTCCCCTATTCTTGCTGCTTTACAGCTGGCCTTCCAATCCTATTCCTTCCAGAAAGTGTAGGATGTCAGAGGGCCCCAGTCTAGGTAAGTCTCCCTCTTCAATTTCACATGCTCCCAGGCGCAACGCCCTCGAGTTGCAAAGTGTTACCCAGTTTGAGAGGAGGTAGATGGGTATTTCATCCTGTTCCCCACAAAATCTACATTCAGATTCCTTTTCCAATCCAAGCTTACTCAGGTGTCCTTTTAGTCTAAAGTGACCTGAAAGTATTTCTGTTAATATGCGAACATTGTTCTTACTCAGGTTGATGCATTCTGTAAATCTCTTCTAGTTATATGTTCCCAGAAGAATTTTACTTTGCCTCATTCCCTGGAGATTTTCCCAGTAACTGGATTTTCTCTGCTCCATTTCTATTTTTAGTTTCTTTAGTATTGTACTGCTACTTAACCCGCAAAAGGGTTCAGGCCCTGCAACAGGCATTCCAGTCCCTTTTTTTGCGAGGTTATCCGTTATTTCGTTTCCTTCCACTCCTGTGTGACCCGGAACCCACAGGAGGGTTACTTTATTTCTTTTGTCTAGCTCATTTAATTTCCCTAGGCATTCCCAGACCATCTTGGAGCTGATTTCATATGAGCTCAGCGCCTTGATGGCTGCTTGACTATCAGAAATGATGATAATCTCCTGCTTCCGATAATTTCTATCCATATTGAACTGAACACATCTTCCAATAGAGTATATTTCAGCCTGAAATATACTTGGGTATTTTCTTTCTGCCGTTTTGGAGCCATCAGTATACCATTTGATGGCATTTCTATTCAAGTTCAAGATGGTGTTATGATTCCACTCGCTCCTGTTACTTAGCTTTATAGTGAATTCCTTCACAAAGCTAAATTTTTTTAACATATCATCCCGGGGCATATCCCAGGTTTGATCACCGTCAGGAGATTGAGGCCTATGCCTAATCATTCCTTCCTTGACCATTCTTAGTGCGATTCTTTTCGCCACGCCCTCTACTACAATGTGGGGCAAGATCCAATACTACTTCAATAGCTGCTGTTGGGCAGGTTCTCATAGCCCCCGTTATGCATACACATGCTAATCTTTGCACTTTCGAGAGGTTAATTCTCGCGGTGGCCAGATTAGTTCTTTTGCTTCATGCTACTGATGCATAGGTGATGATCGGTCTCACTATCGCTGTATACATCCAAAGCAGTATTTTTGGGTTGCATCCCCAATTTTTCCCTTACTTATGATACAAACTATATAGCTATAATTGAACTTACAATGGAGCATCGGCAGGTGGCAAATTCCGATTTTCATGAAATTTTACAGACTGAAAAGGTACCATGGTAGAAGCACAACGTATATTTTTTCTGCGAAAATGACCGATTTAGGGGCACAGCCCCCTTCAAAGTTTGCGCGATTTTTCATTCTTTTGGAATATCTCCGAAATTATAACAGATATTAAAAAAAAAACTTCTTTAACATAATTTGCAACAGTTTACATGCCCCCAAAGATGACGTGACCTATTTTCAAAAAAAATCTAATAATAGGTTCAGTTATCCTGAAGAAGCTGTCAGTATGAACAGCGAAACGTCGAGCGAAAGTTTTGACACACGGCGAAACCCGCAAGAAGCTGTTAGTTATAATGCATTGTAGTTTTTTCTCAATGTCACATTATATATTTGCTACAACTTACCGCCTGTGAGTTGTGCGACGAATCAAAATGAAAGACAGATATAAAACTCTCGATAATCTCCTCGTTCACTTCACGATCCTCATGCTTGACAAAACTTTCTTCGAGAAACTTGCTGAAACCCTCAACGAACCATGCGTCAGCCCAGGTCCTTATCGTCACTAGATTCCCGAACCATTGACGCACCATCTGATTCGCCACTACCTTAATGAACTCCAGATTGAAATGTGAAAAGAGCTTGTGGTTTTTCACCATATACTCTTCGTCCCAGATAACGAGACCCCAACATTGCATCGTCGGCACGGGGTAGCCAGGCATCACTACGATGTCCATCTTCGGTAGGGGATACTTGTATCTGAGTTCGACACCTAAACTATATAAAAATGTCGCGCTCGGCATCATGAGCGTTTCCCTACGCGATTTACTGATAAAATTTTCTCTCGCCCAGCGGGTAACTGTTGGCGCCTTATCGCGCTGGTCCTCGAGTGTGATAGATACAAAATCGCACACTATGAATCCCACGTTGTAAGTGGACATTGGAGGTGTGGTGTCAAAGTGATCCCACTCCCAATCGGGTTTGTCCTCCCTATTAAAGGGAAAAAATGCATTTTTAATTACTCCCACTTCGTATTTCAAATGACCACGCGAGGCATGGACGAACTAGAAACCCATTAAGACGCGAACAGTGCACAAAGAGCAGCACGCTTCAAATCTCTTACAATTCTAAGGTTCAGTTTTATTTATTAAATAATAATGTCCGCAAATGTCGACTTTTGTCCATATTGCTGTGGAATCTAGTCGTGGACGAGCTACTAGTATGCCTGGACGATGAAGGACATAAAATTTTGGGGTGCGCAAATGATCTTGGGGTAGGATTTATGATCAATGAGGGCTTTAGGCAGGAAGTTATCTAAGTTTCAACATAAACCAGAAGAATACCAGTACAGACACAGATTACTACATGGTAAAAGCAAAAATAAAGCAGAAGATGGGAAAAGCTATCTCTGCCTACTGCTCGCGTGATCAGATACGGTAAATCACTAATGTCGCCTTAACTCTCTTTACTGGATCAATCTAAACTTATCTTCAATAATTCGCGGCTTCAACAACTAATAGGAAAACTCCTTGTATCGCCTATCTTCTAATGCAGCAGAAATGGTTGCCTACAAAACGGTTGATGATGTTCTACGGAGAAAATCTCAAACGATAGCGCTGATAGTAGTGTCCCTATACAGTTGCTTTGATCGTGCGCACCGCTCTTTCAATATTTCTCGTTGCGTATGTTTTCGACGTAACAAATAATTATTTGAAAGTAACCCTAATGATGTAGCAATAATGTCGGAGTGAAATCAGGGTTCTTGCCCAGTATATACGCAACTTCCTGTGACATAGGGCTTTAAATACAAGAATGTTTATTTCGCAAAACAACAGTTGGACAAAAAAAGAGATACAGAGATGTAAACAGGTGAGTTCTATATTTACATATAAATACATAAATAAAAACGCATGTGTACACTCGTACAAATATTAAATTGAATAATAATATTGAAAAATGCGTGCAACGAAAATGATTATATAAAATAAACAGTTTAACGCCGATGATTCTAGTCTCTTACGGAATAAACAAATAGCGGTAACTGAACTAGTAAATTCGAACTTTCAACAGTGATTAAAATAGTGAACCGCGCTCTATAACTGACGGAAATAATTAAATATTAATCGTGCAAATGTGCCGTTACTTGATACGTGACTTTTAATTCGTGAAAACAGTAATTAAAAGTAAATCTCGCGATACAAACTGACACAAGAATTTGCATACAAAAAAAATGAGCGGAAATTACATGAGATCAGCAATTTGCCGACACTCGAATGTAGTATACGGAAATTGAACAGAGAATACGTGAGGTGCAGCCCTAAAGCCGGCACTCGTAACGTAATGCACGGAATTAACGGAGATTACGTGAGGTGCGGCCCTAAAGTCGGCACTCGTAACGTAATGCACGGAATTAACGGAGATTACGTGAGGTGCAGCCCTAAAGCCGGCACTCGTAACGTAGTACACGGAATTAACGGAGATTACGTGAGATGCAGCCCTAAAGCCGGCACTCGTAACGTAATACACGGAATTAACGGAGATTACGAGAGGTGCAGCCCTAAAGCCGGCACTCGTAACGTAATACACGGAATTAACGGAGATTACGTGAGGTGCAGCCCTAAAGCCGGCACTCGTAACGTAATACACGGAATTAACGGAGATTACGTGAGGTGCAGCCCTAAAGCCGGCACTCGTAACGTAATACACGGAATTAACGGAGATTACGTGAGGTGCAGCCCTAAAGCCGGCACTCGTAACGTAATACACGGAATTAACGGAGATTACGTGAGGTGCAGCCCTAAAGCCGGCACTCGTAACCTAATGCACGGAATTAACGGAGATTACGTGAGGTGCAGCCCTAAAGCCGACACTCGTAACGTAATACACGGAATTAACGGAGATTACGTGAGGTGCAGCCCTAAAGCCGATACTCGTAACGTAATACACGGAATTAACCGGAGATTACGTGAGGTGCAGCCCTAAAGCCGACACTCGTACGTAAATACACGGAATTAACGGAGATTACGTGAGGTGCAGCCCTAAAGCCGGCACTCGTAACGTAATACACGGAATTAAACGGAGATTACCTGGGTGCAGCCCTAAAGCCGGCACTCGAATCGTAATACACGGAATTAACGGAGGTTACGTGAAGTGCAGCCCTAAAGCCGGCACTCGTAACGTAATACACGGAATTAACGGATATCGTGAGGTGCAACCCTAAAGCCGACACTCGTAACGTAATACACGGAATTAACGGAGATTACGTGAGGTGCAGCCCTAAAGCCGACACTCGTAACGTAATACACGGAATTAACGGATATCGTGAGGTGCAGCCCTAAAGCCGACACTCGTAACGTAATGCACAGGATCAAACAGATACTATGCGAGATCAGCCGGCGGCCGACACTCAGCGTAGCAGAGCGGGAGAGCAGGAAGCGGAACGATTCTCTCTCTCTCTCTCTATCTGGTTGATCCGCGATTCGCGACGGCTTTTATAGGCCTCGGACTATCCCTGCTATGCGGTCGCGAGTGGGGGTCAGATTCTGCGTAAACCGACTTTGTAGCGCGTGTGGACGATGACGTGAAGAGACTTAAACTAAACACGTCACAAAAAAAAAAACAGAATTATGGTATACTATGTACATTGCGGAGAAAATCAATTAAAAATTCCAAATTAACAATTTGTGATACATAAATTTAACTCAAAATTTACACAAATTGATTATCTATTAAAACAGCACGTGACAAGGCAAGGAAATACACAGGAAATAGGAAGATGAACGTAAAGAGATTAACGCAAGGGAAGGTAAAAGAGCAATATATTGAACATCTGGAACAATATGTAAGCATTGACGAGTGCTGGACGTAAATAAGGAAAGCTGTGACCGATGCGGCAGAGAAACATTTAGGTAGTGGAGATAAACCCACAAGGAATGAATGATGGAGCAGAGAGTGCGAAGATGCAGTGGCAAGGAAAAACGAGGCGAGAAAGAAGTGGTTGAAAGATGGAGTAGAAAAGGAAAGAAAAAAAATATATTGATCTCAGACGAGAAGTCAAGAAACTAATACGATAGAAAATGAAATGAGAAAAATAGATGAGGAAGGAAGAAATAGGAAAGTTTTATCAAACGATAAATAAACGAAAAATTAATAGCGAGATTAGAGTAAATAATATAAAAAATAAGTTGGGCCCTGTGACAGAAAATGAAGAGCAGACGAAAACGTTACTAACAGTGCAACATATAACTCAAGTTGAACCAAGCACAAAAACGGCAAACAGTAGTCACTCGTCAGTAGATGAAGAAGATATTTAAAAAAAAACAACAAAAGAAAAAGTACTTCAAATAATAATTAAAGCAAAAACGGAAGGGAAACGATGGAATAACTATCGAGTTGATTAAATATAGTGGAGAATCGTTGCAAGGAAAAATATATCACCTAATACTAGAGATATGGAGGAAAGAAAGAATGCCAGCAGATTGGAAAACCGGAATAATTATTCCGATACACAAAAATGGAGATAGAATAGTATGCAACATACAATAGGGGCACCACACTTTTAAGCACGGTCATCACACAATCCTAACAACATTCATTCAAAGAAGGGTAATAAACATTAAAAACCTAATAGAGGATTAACAGTACGGTTTTCAAAAAGGAAAATCCACTGTGGATGCGATACACAGTCTTAAACAAATAATAGAAAAAGGAAACGAATACAAGATAGGATTGAAAGTAGTGTTTATAAATTTCAAGCAAGCTTTTGACTGAATTAACAGACAACAGCTAATGAGAATCTTAGAAGAACTAGGTATTCCTGGTATGCTTAAAAGATTAATAGCGATGACACTCGAGGAAATAAATGCAAAAATAAGATTCAGCATCGGCCAAACAGAGGAATTCCGAATCAATAAAGGGGTGAAACATGGAGACGCTTTATCGGCTACGTCATTCAATCTTGTAATAGAGTACATGACAAAGAACCTAAACAAATGTAATATAAGAAACCGAGGACTGCAAATAGTAGAATACTTAGTCATAGTAGCAAAGCACAAGAAAATATGAAACAGTGAAAGCCAAGGAGGAATGTCTGGGGATGGAAATAAACAAAAATAAAACTAAACATATGAAGATAGGAGGAAATGAAGGAAAAGATCAATTGAAACACTTTTGAGTGTTTTGGAACGGTCAACGCCCTCCGCGCACCTGTATGTCTTGCATGGTTAATAATAATAATACAGGGTGATTCAAAAGCACCGGACCACTTTCTAGAAGGCGTTAAAAAAAATGATTGTTCTGCGACAAAAATACAATCGGAATTTCCTTAGAACATTGAATGAAACAATCTGGAACATTGTGTAATTCACGTTAAGATAAAACTATACATTCATGACAAAAATACCCCAAACTGTGGTACTGGTAATGCTGCAGATCCCTCACCACAAACTGCAAATACAGTCCCTAGCCATAATATTAGACGCACTTGAATTTTTTCAGTTATTTCGACTGTTGACTTAATAACAATCATTATTTTGTTATAATTTTTTTTATTTTTTAATTTGCAATCTTAGTAGCTAAACAAACAGAATAAAACTAATTTAAACTAAATAAAAAAAAATAAAAACTTCATTCGTATAAATTTTAGAAGAAAATCATATTTGGTGGAGCCACCTTTAGCGGTAATTAACCCTTGAATTCGCCGTGGCATGCTATTAATGCAATTCTGAACGGTCTCCTGCCTACGTGACTGACGATCCCAGACATGTATAATTTTTTCTATTAACTGGGTTTTGGTGGTAATGGCTTCTTTTGCTACCTCTCGCTTTACCAGCTCCCAAACATTTTCGATTGGGTTCATGTCTGGGGGAATTACCTGGCCAGCTAAGAAGAGGGATGTTACTCTGCTGCAAAAATGTTTTAGTTTGTTTAGTTTGACTTAGGTACTTGAACATCCTGTAGACTACTGGACAACGTTGAATGTCGCATTCAATCAGCCAAAGGATTTACTATTTACGGTTTTCATTTCACTTCTCTAAATTAATTCGTTTCCGAGATACTAAACTTTTTTTGCAACATTGCATTTTTAAACAAATTGAAATATCTCATAACCTATAAAAATTAGGTATAGGGAACCTTAAATAAAATTGCTCTAGTTTTTAATGTACATTTCAAAAATGCCATAAAATACAGGGCGTTCCATTAAGAAAAACATAACTTTGATGCGCAGCTAAATTTTGGAACACCCTGTATATTGCACATTATTTTTAAATTGTAGATCTAATCCGCCTACATATATCCCAATATAAAGCATTTCAAAAATTCTTGCCATTTGACAACCAGAGACCACGGCGTTACCGCTGTTACACCCTGTATAGTTTTAAATGACCAAAAATCTAATACGAAACTTTTATATGACCACAAACCGTAAAAAGAAAAAAAAAACATTTATTGATATCTCATTTATATTTTTAGAGCCAGCAGATGTTCCTTTATCACCTCTCAGGAGTTGGCCCGGTGCTTTTGAACAACCCTGTATAATAAAATAAAACCCCAATATCTTCTGCAACATATAAACTCACATGTCCTCAGTCTTTAACAGCGGCATATTACTAAGTGAATTAAGGTCACTCGGCCTTCCTAAGCTAATGGTAAACTTTGCCTTGAAACTAAGCTCATCAAAACAAGGAAATGCCCTTCTGGCATTATCTGGTTTGAAGTACGTCACGCCAACCCATTTTTGCTTTTTCTCTTTATCCACATAAGAAGTCCTGAAATAGCCCACTTTCTCTTCCCCTAGATCACCTTCGAAATGCAATTCCACCTCGTAATGATAATCGGCCCTGGAGAGTTTTGGATAATGTTAGGATTAAGAAATCGTTCTCAGGGTCCAGCGAAGTCCCTGAAATAACGGGGATATCTTCTGTTTGGTTTAAAGACCTCAAAGCGGTCTTCTCCTCGTCGATTTTAAGATTCTTGGAATGGAGGGTGATGGTGTCAGTGGAAAAGATGCATAATATCTGGAGAATCATCATAATTTATCTTGGAACACCTGATTTCTCTTGAGGCAAATATAGTAGCAGTTTTGTATTGAATGTACGTAATTATAAAATAAAAAAAAATAGATGTTCCACTTACGTAAATCGAAACTGATCCTTCGAAATTAAAACTGTCACCTTCATGGCCCAAATTCGTTATAATTTTCAATTTATATTCTACGGGAAGTAAATTATCAGGGAGTTCGGCAAACACGTTGGCAAAAAACACGAAAATCAACTGAATTTGTATGAGAGGAGGCGTCATTACGTTTACAGCAACTTTGAAAAAGCGCGCAATTTCTAAAATGAATGAATTAAAGGTGTGGGTCTCAGGTGTGAATTACACCTATTTGCTATCGCTATCGCGAATAATGACGATTGGATTGTAATTTTTTTTTACTGTTTCGTAAACATGTGATAAGGGACAGAAGTTCATTTAAATAGGACCTGATACAGTTTCTGGATTTATTTACTGAGGCTAATGATACACGTAATAGGTCATAAAACTATTTGATAAATACGTATTGCTGTGTACTGACTGAATAGAAAATGCAAAAATGAATTTTAAAAATGAAAAATTAAATTAACTAGCTCAACGGATAAAATCTTAAAAGGCGCAAAAGAACAATTAAACTCTCGCGAATTAAAACTTGAATCTAATCACGAAAAGTAAATTGTGGGTGAAAGAAAACTGACTTTCTTAATTACCCCAAAAATTGAAAAGGTTTAATTAAAATAAAAGAATAGAATTTTTAAACTCAACGACGTTAAATAACAATCAAAAATTTATTATAAAAAAAGGAAAAAAAAAATTTAATTACAAATTTGCAAAAAAAAAAAATCGTACAAGAATAAAACAAATAACGCGAATCAAATTACGATATAAAAATGTAATACAAAATGGCTGCAAAGAATTTAAAAATACATGTACTCACGCTAGCGTCTACCAAGGAACTGCCAACAAAAATTAACAGAAAAGGCGCTGACAACAAGAGCAAATAAAAGATATTTAAAAGAGTGAAATTAATTTTAAAAAACTTAACACTTAATTAAATAACTTATACAATTAACTCTTTAACTAAAATTATACAAACTTAACATTATTGTGGAAATTTCTCGATACAATGATTCAGCAAAATACTAGCTTAGCTAATAGCTTAAAGTAAGACGATTTTTCGTATTTCTAATACAGTACATACTAATAATAGAATTAACCTAAATTCTTCCACAGATACCTGTTGTTTAACAACCTTTCGATCTGCTGGTTAAAACGTGTAATTTTCCACAAATCTCTGTGATCACAGTCACTGATTATATGAATTAGATGTAATGTGTCATGATGTGATGATGCTGGAACAAGTCGCTGTGACCTCTTAGATTCTGATGAAAGGAATATCGTCACCTATGCGCAAAGATCAAGTTAATAGTCATTATGTCTGTGTCAATTTCGTCGTCATGAGCTAAAAAAAAAAGATAAAAAAACGAGATCTAATCTTCTACCCGTTATTTTGCTTACAAAAAAAATATATGAAAAAAACATAATTTATTATTGCTTTATTATAGTCACTATGGGTTATATACTTCTGAGTTTATAGAATATTGTTACATTGTAGCAGTTATCAAAGGTGATAATATGTCACTTTTTAACAACATTCAAATAATTAACATTTCTGTAGCTGTTAAACTTTTTGTTATCAAAATAGAATATATAATATAGTTATTACTAAAGTATTAAACATAGTTAAAATTCTACATCCATTTTTTTTTTTGGGGCAAAGGGTGCTAATGTCTAAGCCTAAGATTGTCAGACCCTAATTGGTATAAGAATTCCGCAGTTTTTGATAAAAAACAAATGTACTAACTTTCAAAAATTATCAAGAATATGCGTACCAAATTCTTATACGAGTACAGATCAATGATTGAGTTTAAATGATGTGGTAAATCCACTAGATTAATCAAAATTGCACTTTTCTGTTTTCCAAAGTTATATACCGGAAGAGTTATAAAACTGAAAATATTTTGATAAATGGGTTACAATCGCCCATGACTATTCTGCAAGTCACATTCTGTAAAATCGAATTCCTACCAGAAGCGCGAAAAAATCTAATGAGCTAGTTTGTACGTGGGGGCGATATAGGTAGACTCGTGTAGAATTAAAGAAACAAAAAAAAATAATCAAAAAAATTGTTAATGCATTTGAGGGACGCGAACGTGTATTCATCTATTTCGGTAGACGCGGCGTACGTTCTTTCAGGTATATAACCAGTAGATTTACGTCTGAGGGAACTTAAATTTCGTACAGTCGAATAAAATAGCGTTTCAGGGTTTAATTACGGCAACGTAAATTAGACTAGAACCGGGCGATTTAGAAAGGCGAATAAATATAGGAGGTGAATTCTTCTGCAGAATTAAAAGGTATTACTTATAACAAATTTATAGGCAATTTTAGAGAGGGTATAGAAATTTTTACGGATGGGTAGGAGGGTGAGTATGGTACAGGGACGGTTTCTTTGTTTATAATAAAGGTATTGAAATATACAGGGTCATTCACGGAACTCTTCTTAGAGATGTGACAGAAGATGAAAATGCTTACGTAACAGCAGTAAACCCTTTATTCTCGAAATTTAAGAATTGTATATCAATTAAATTTCATCTAAAGTAGATACTTTTCTACAAATATTCCAATTATAAAATACCTTATTAAAATGAAATATTATTCCTTGAAAATAAAAAAAAAAATTAAAAAACCCTGAGTTATTAAAAAAATTCTATGCTAAACCATACCAAATCAATCACCAACTTATATTTTAGATACATAAAAATCATCAACGATTATAAAAAATATTCGTCATGCGATAAACAGATATTAACTTAACAATCAAAATATCTTTTTCTACTTTAGCTTAAAAAACTAATTCATTTCGATATGTTATTTTTCGGATTCAGATTCTCTTAAATACCCGAATGTTTATAAGGATAAGATCCATAATGTCATACCACTTAAAAGCAAAAATAGAGATAATAAATAAAATTGAAATTAATGCTACTATAAAATACTGGAGATTACAAAATACTGCAAATGTCGAGTCCCACAATAATCAGAGTGTGGTTATGACCATAACATGTTCGGGTATCTGCGCATAACACTCGAATGTAAAAAAAAAAACACTTTGACTTCAGACACATTTTGTCGCTAAAAATGGGAAATGATAAAACACCATAAACATAAAAACACTGTATTGTATTCGAAACATAAAACTTGCAAATCGTCATGGATCGATCCGTCACAAATCGTCAAATAACAATTACAAATAACAGCGTTTGAGATGGCATTGTTAGAAATTGTTAATGGCGCACTAAAACTGTATTTACTAGTAATAAAGGAAACGCAGATTTAAACCACAAAAGCACTAATTTTGACGATAAAAATCGTTTCTTTATAGTTTGCGTAAACTGTAATTTTGTTCAGCTATGTACAGTCGCGAGCAAATATTATAGGCACCCTAAATTTTGGGCGAATATCACAGTAAAAAATGAGAAAATAAAAACTTGTAGATAATACATTATAAATATGTAGTATTTTAAGGGATGTTATCAATTTGTTGCATATTAGAGTGTTTTTAGTACAGCTATAATACTTTTTAGATGGGAGGGGGAAAGTAATATCTCGAAGTCTTGAAAATATATAAAAAAAATAATACATTTACAAAAGGTATCTCTAAAGACTATTGTAACCGTAAAGACGATTATATAAACGTTGAAATATCTGTCGCAAAAAAAAACGTAAAAAACATGAAACCCATTAACTTTGTCAAAAAGGGCCTATAACATTTGGTCGCGACTGTATATGCAAGGATATACAGGCTGAGTTTTTTTTATCTTGAGACAACGGAATATCTCTAAAACACTGCATCAAATCAAAAAAAGATCTTAATAAGATTTGTTATAACGTAGGGGGCTCAAAATCAATGGTGCCGAACTCGATCCCCCACCTCATCCTCTAGAGTGGGAGGGGGGACAACTTTGAAATCTTAAATTGGAACCCCTATTTTGTATTGCAGATTCGGATTCTAAGCCATTAAGTATGCCATTTTTGTTTGAAACCTTTTTTTCGATTCGTAACAGATTGCGCTGTGATAATTTTTGAGATAGCCCCAAGATTTTCCACATACCCTTCAGCAAGTCCATAAGGTAAGCCTTGTCTTGTGAGTAATCTTTTCCAAATATAGATACCACGTTACTGCCTTATCAAATATTTATACTACATATCTGCAAATGCAAGTTTTACATCTTGGCTAGTAGATCGTAGCAAGTGCTCCACTCTCTTTTTCCTGATGAAGGGTACTGTCGTAGTTTTTTTTTCGGACTAAGGTTCTTCCTGTTGTCCCAACTACAAATGGCAAATTAAGTAAAAAATGTAATATCTTCTCATTTGGAATACCTTATAAATGTTAATAAAAACTTGAATTAAAGATTGTATAGTTGCCTGGTCAGCCATTGTGAATAAAAAAAAAGCCAGGAAAAAAAGAAAGAAAAGGCTAAAACTTTTAAACATCAATATGGATAAAGCTTAAACTATCTCGAATTTAGGATAAAAAAAATAATATATGTTATTTAAAATTTATTGTAAATATACAAATAATTTACGAATAAACATTTTCTATGTGTTTCATGCTAAAACGATTCAATAATCATAGTTTTGGTCGAAATACGCTTCAAACGTTATATAGTGCTTATGATGCCATTGCACATTCACCTTCGCTAGTTCCAAAGCTTCCTCTATGCCACTTTCAAAGTTGAGGAAGTAAAACGGATTGGCCTCAGTCAAATTCTTCAACTGCAGGAGATGATTCGACCATTTAAACATAATTCTTTCTATTAGATTTGCATATTTACCCATAACAATTCGCTGTCAGTCATTATGCATCGTGCTACTTCGATTATGATTTGAGTCAGCTCATAACCGTTTGAAGTAACTCTAAAAGCATTCGAAATAACTTTATTCCATCGACTTATTTCCGTACTGAGTGTGTCCCACCGAATTGGTCTCGTTAGAATTTCTATAGTAGTAGGAATTTGATATTTAGGCGAATATTTGAAACCAGCTTTAATACCAATCGATGCTTTGATTATTGTAATAAAAAGTATGTTGCATTTGAAACAGAAGCCAGAGCTTTGTTAGAAATAAACTTTGGAGATAAGTTTTTGAACATCTTGTATATTAAACCAAGGCGTGAAACAATTCTACCCTTATCAAAGTGATAATTTTGAAGTCTTCGAACTCTAGGCTTTCTGTTACATACGCTTAACAGTCGTAGATAACTAAACATTTCTGTACTAGTCAGCTCTCTTCTTCACAAGGATCTACGAGATAATATTTTGTTTTTAATTATCAAAAATAAAAGATAAAGACTCTAATGAACCAATTCGTTGGGACAGCCTGTATGTCTTCACCTTCGGTATATGGTATCGATATTTTCACTTAGGAATTTTGTAACTAGATCGAAACCGATTTCATTGGCAACTATACTAGTGATAATTGCAGCCACATCCTCGCGTTTAACCGATTTTTCGTATAGGGACTTCTCCAAGTAATCTTGCAGCAAAGTTTGGTTCTTACTACAGACTAGAGACCGCAAGACAGTGTGTTTGTAGTCCTCACGCTTCGCAGCCTTTAGGTACACAGCCCAAGGAAATTCTATTGCAGACATACCAGTGCAGAGGATGGTATCCTCTAAAAATACCACCCTACAATATAGGATTGGGGAAAAACATGAGAATATAGAAGGTTTTGTGCGAAGATGATTTTTTGGTGATAGTGGGAGGATGGCAAAGATGATAAGATTGATAAGTTAGAGGGACGACAAAGATTATATGATCGTTTATACCATCGTGATTAACAAAACTACTCACTATTAATTGAGGTAGCTATGAGCAGAAGAGAAAAACGTCTCTATCAGGTAGCAAAAATTGAAATTTTTAATATCGGTGGGAAATGTGCATATTTTGAAGATTGGATGCCTTCTGAATGGAATTTGTTAATATACAGAGGTGATTCATGGAAGCACAGCACAAAATAAACGATCTTTTTTTTTAATTGAACATCCTGTATACCGGGTGTCCAGCCTAAGATGCAACGGTCCATAGCCGATTTATTATTGTTTTTTTGGGAAAATGTTTCAAATAAATGTTGCCTGAAATCATATTCTACACATTTTAAAATTAGTTTCAGTAATGGCGGACTTCCGGTTGTACCGGAAGCAGATACTAACTTTATTATTTTAAATGGAACACCCTGGATATTATTGTATTTTTTGGATTCCTTGTTAAATTTAAATAACAATACGTTAGGCATACATTGGGGCTAAGTTGTATCGTTTCTGAATTACATGACGTTTTTCGAAAAAAAATGACATTTGCAATGTCTGCGGTGTTTGGAAATATCTCCGGAAATACGAAAGTTAGAAAGATGCGGTTTTCAGTTTTCGCTTAATCATGAAACAGCACACGTTTTATTTTAAAATTGTTGCGTTTACATTACAAAATTATTAAATAGGGCTCTGTAATTTTCGAACTCTAAAATCATGGATAACTTGATTTTTTTAAATTGAATGGTATAGCAATTTTTACATAAATGGATGTGAAATTTAATTTTCTTTCGATTTTTATACCGAGTGTCATTGTGTGTATCTCCAAAGGTTTTGGAGATATTCGCGATTTTTCAGTTTTTCATGATAGATACGTATTGCGTAGCGCCGGCTACCTTCCCCTCGCATTTCACCAGGCTTGGGACTGGCTGCAGTAATACTGACATGCTTAGAAAGTGGCCAACAGAATAAAAGGCAACATTTATTTGAAACATTTTTCCAAAAAAAACAATAAAAATCGGCTATGGACCGTTGCATCTTAGGCTGGACACGCGGTATATATATATTGTAATGCTACAAGGTATCACAGAGCCCGAATAAAAAAAAGTATTTTTTTAAATATTATTCTTTAACTAAAGTAGAAAAATCCAATTTTGAACATCTTAGTGTCATCTATTTTATTAATTTTTAACCATGAGTATGCTCTCTCAAATGCCAGATGGAATACGGGGTAAGAATTTCTAACTGCAACAGTCTAGAGGACGCACTAGCATTAGGAAAATTGTGAATAAACAGATATCCCTTTAATTCATGTGGGAGGATGTTGTTTGAATGTCCTCCACTCCGATATTCACAGTTAAAGTGCTTAGTTTCAATCAAATCGTGTGCATGAGACTCTTGTACATAAATTATGATCGATTTTGTACGATAAAAAAAACATTTAAGGGCAAACAAATGTGATTTTATTTAATAAATGATTTTCATTGTAGAGCAGTGAGAAAACTACGTAAATAGTAAAGTAAATATCCCAGGTAAGTCAAATGAGTTCGCTTATTAAATAACAATTACCTTTTTTTTTTTGTTAGTAATTCCAAGTTTTGCAATATAAATTAACATAGACAATAAATACGTTTAAAATTTTCAAAATTCTTGAGTTTTCGGAGCATTCTATGCTCAAAAAGTCGAGTAAATCAGTATGTGCAACGTTTACTGGTAAAAATTACTGGGTATTCGATTTGTGCCCTAAATACACATTAATTAGTAAAATTAGAACTGCCACTTTACAGAAATTGTCTACCACTAATCGGCCATTACATACAAACTTCCTAACCAAACAAAACTTCTTCGAACGTATTAAAAATAAAATTTCATATAAGTACTTTAAAATTTAGATACGAATTAAAATAATAGTTGCAGCAGAACTGTCAATATTGTGTAAATCAAAATACCAACGTGTCTTAACTACACAAATGAAGACTATTTAAATTTATGTTATTTCTAACAGTTTTGAAATTCATCTGTCATCTTTTCAAATATTAATAAAAGTTGTCAATAGGAGCCAAGCAATTTAAAATATATTGAATCTGGAATATTTATAGCGTTATCCTTTGGCTATTGATTAATTTAAATTCTGTCACCTGATTTGTATAAATTAGAAGCGTTTTTCACGCAATAAATTTTCTGAAATTTTGCGAAAGCTGGTAGGTAGAGTCTGCCTATCCAAATGGTGAGCAGTTTCAATAATCACTGCTTTATAGACGACGATATAACATCTGTCCGATAGCGTATGCAGACCAATCGAAGACTGGGTCTATTTTTGATTTCAAGTAAAAAATCTTTTAGACAATCCTGCATAACCTAAAAAATATTTTGACTATACAGAGTGTTCCAAAATTAGGAAAATCTACTTACTTCGTTATTTTAAATGGAGCAGCCTACATATTATTCCATTTTTAAATGGAAAGCTAAGTATGGTATTTAAATTATAAGTATCTAGAACAAATGCATATACAAACTACGCCGCCTGAACCGCTTTCAGCAGCCCTTTTTTAAAAAAAAAAACATAAATAACACCGTTGTTATTACAGATAGGCATACAGCAGCTTATATAAAAGAAAAATAACATCTTTCTTCGTACAATTTAAAAATTGAATAATACATAGGATGTTCCATTTAAAATAACGAAGTAAGTACGCGTTTTCCTACTTTTGGAACACTCTGTACAGTAAAAAATATTTTTAGGTTACCCATCATTGAATTCTGGACAACTTTTGTATAAGAGACTTTTTCCTAACATCAATCAGAGACCCAGTATTCGATGGACATATTTCTATTTTATCCTATAACTTACGCGGCAAAGATATGGCCAAATCCAGAGCGTTGGTGAGACCTATAAAGGGGTCCTTCAACGCAATCCTGTGGTTCGAATTTACAAGCGGCACTAATATCCTGAGCATCACCACGAGGATCGCTCGCAACTCTGTTTTCGCCTACACTTCTACTAATATTCGACTGTCTGCTAGGATACAACCGTCTCACGTAATTCACGAACCTCCGATGTATGGGCGTCCTCTTCAATAAAGTGTTCAAAGCGTCAAAGTAGAAGATGGCCGCGTATATGGGATGAACGTCCCTTTCCTGTACGATGTACTTGATCATGTCGAAGAAAATTTTGTAGTGCATCCGGCCCGCCCAAGCGAGGTTTGCCGCATTACTTATTAACATGGCGCGGCTGATTGGTGGGATGCGTTCGAAGAAACGGTTTATGGAGGTAGTCGATGATGAGGTTCCAATTTTCCCGGTCATAATCGACCAAGTAGAGACCAGAAGCGTCTATATTGAAGATGACCCAGTCTGCCCCAGATAGGGTGGTTTCGATGATGATGGACTCATCATTCGGCGTTAACCACTTCCTTGTTATAGTGTTATTAAAATCGAACTCACATTCCGTCGTGTAGGTTAGGGGTATCCACCATTTCGCCGAATCGTTCCCTATTAGCTCACTGTTCCTAGAGAACCTTTCCTTTAAAACAAACACCCTAGATAAGAGCATCCACGCGATTAGAGGTTAGAATAATTCACCTGCTTCACTTCTATCGTGCCACGTTTATAGTTTCTGGTAACCGTGATCAGAGGGAAGCCTGCTTGCATAACCCAAGTGTTCATCGCGGCTTTCACGTAGATATTTCGAAATGGATAGTTTTTGGTGGCAAGATCTAGTAGTTCCTCACTTCCCGCGTTTTCGTATTTGTACATTTTCAAGTAGTGATTAACGATTTCGCGTAGATTTTTGTGACCAATGAAGTGTGAGAACATGCGGAACAGAAGAAAGGCTTTTCTGTGTGCCCTGGAACAGGGAATTGCCCACAAGGCACTCGAGTCGTCGGTTGATACCTAAATCAGCACAAGAGATCATGTAACATTGGTATCTTTCTTATGTTGGCTTGGCCGAAGATTTTTAACTGAAAGGAATATATTTTCTTGAAAAAAAATCCATGAACTTTAAAGAGAAAGGTAAAAACTTGAGCTGACTTTATTTTCGAGTTTAATGACAAACCATTAGCTTTTCAAAACATTAGTTCAATAGGCAAAAATGTAATTCTGTAGATTACTGACCACCATGGTAATCTTTTCAGGTGAGTTTAGTGATCAGTGAAATGTAAGCTCAAACATGATTAGTGACTATATTTTTTTATTACTTTCTACCTAGCTCATTTCGAAGGAGTAAAAGATCGACATTGATTCACAACATATGATTTTTTTAGTTTGTAACAAACAATAAAAAACACGACTATAATGCTAGAGGGATGGATGACCACAAGCTTAACCTACCCTTTCAACAAGCTTAACATACGAGCCGGCGCGCTAGGGTCAAAGCGGCCCAGTAGCGTGCATTTTTAATGCATCTACATTAAGAAGGAAATGCGCGCCTGTTCGAACGAGACATGCACCATCCTCAGTGGGAGTCAGACCCTTTCAATCTCCTGTCAGAATCTTTAAAAGCATGTATCTGAAGAAAGTATATTTAAGTCTAATCTAAAATTGTCTATATTCCATGGACAAATTTGTTAAACTTGTTTCATTTGAAATTTTAAGCTGTATATGTTCGATGTAATGTACTACAATTATATCTGTACTTGACTTGCCTAACATACTATATTGTATCGACTAGGTAAATAAATGTTATTATTAACTTTTGATACAAAAAAAAAGATTTCTACGTATGCTATCTACTGCTTTTTTTACGATAACCCGGGTTAGATTAAAGCCCGGTTTATTCACCGCCAATTAAAGTGTCAAGTACGTACTTGACCATTAAATTTAATTGTCACTAGTAGAATATTTGTGTCTTTTCGCGATATTTTAAATGATAAGTACCTACTTGATGGAAGTCAACATTTTTATGTCAGTAGTATTGTTTCTGGTAAGACAGTAAGAGAAACGAAAAATCAATTTATACATGTGTAAAAGAGATAGTATGCAAATATCTGTAAAGCACATGTTTACGGTGTTTAATTTGACGTTTATAAACGTCAAAGTTATTTTTGACATTTTTATTTAGGAATTGCACGAGTTTATTGTTAATTTAGTTTGAATAGTATTGTTTAAGGTAACTTTCAATTGTATTCATACAGGAAGTTACATATATTCATTGCAGGATCTATAATTTGATTTCATTACGAAGCGAACTGCTGCTAAACGTGACAGATCGTCAAATTTTGCCTTTGAGGAGACAAATCGACTGGTCGAGACTATACTAAAGGCATGATGCTTCAGTAATTCAAAATAAAAAAAAACTGATGCATGCCATGGCAAGAGAAAGAGTTAACTTTGGAGAAAGGTACGCGAAGAATTTAATGCTTTCGGACTCATTCCAAGAATACAGAAGGCTTTTTAAAATAATTGTTGCCCAACACCAATATTACCTAAATCTACATTTTCTTCCAACATCCAAACAGGAATTGTCATTATTTCACACGCAATTATTGTGGCAATATGGCTGTTGCTATATATTATATCCTGATTTAAAAGGACACAACATCTCATTCCTACTGAAAGAATGGGAAACCGTCGCGTCGTTTCCAAATTCCGAACGTCTTTTCTACTACATTTCTATAGTAGTTCGTATTTGGGCTCATTTTACAAAGTCTCCGCAGCAATAATTGGATTATTTAGAGGTGTTATGAGATATTCTCTAACAGGATAACCGCTATCACCCAAAAGTAGTCCATTTCCCATTTCTTCTCAACTTCAAAACGCATCTTTAACAAGTGAATTAAAAAAAAAAAATATTTGTATCATATACCGATCCAAGCCAACAAGAAACGATATCAATAATTTTATTAGAACAATCACAGACCAGTTGCACGTTAATAGAAAATTAATAGAAAAATACCCTTTTCTATTTCTACATTTCTGCATTTGCACCACCTATAAAACTTGTTGTAACTATAACTAACAGCTTCTTGCGGGTTTCGCCGTGTGTCAAAACTTTCGCTCGACGTTTCGCTAATCATTGACAGCTTCTTCAGGATAACTGAACTGTGTCAGTTCCGTTATCCTGAAGAAGCTGTCAGTATGAACAGCGAAACGTCGAGCGAAAGTTTTGACACACGGCGAAACCCGCAAGAAGCTGTTAGTTATAGTTACACCGGCCGTGAAAGCTTACGCAGTGTTATGTTGTAACTATGTATAAGTACATAACTTTATAATTTATTTATGCTATACCCGGCATTTGGATTCGCACATGTGTGCCGTCAAGGGCTCCTAAAACTTTTGGAAAACGTGACATTTCATAAATTTTATTTATTATTTCATTTCTATCATGTGGCGTTTCAGGCAAATGAATAAACGTTGTTTTTAAACGCGCTAATGCAACGGTAACTTTTCTTATAATTTTTGCGGCAGTACTGTGTATGCATCCTTCCGAAATCTGCTACTGTGATATAAGTACGTCGATCCCGATTAACATGATTAATAATTTCCATTTCTTCGTTGGTAAATAGACCCTCATATTCTTCAAACATCTCCATCTTTTACTCAGAAAAGCCATCATATATTGTTTTCTAACCTTCAAATACGACTTAATAAATGTCAAACTGTCAAGCAACATCGTAATCGCTGTTTGAGCTGTCAAATAAAATATCTGATCTATCTAGTTGCGCTAATCTGTCAAGTACACAACTTGGCACTTTACTCAGAGATTAATAAACCGGCCCTAAAGCTACGGTCTATGTAAAGCAGAATCCGCATGTGGGAGACGCGCTGCGCAGTCTGCATCTATTATTATATGTAACTTATAATAGAAACGTACTATGTTCGACGTACTGCCCTTGCGGATGAGAGCAGTCCGCTGCGCACATCCGTCGCAATAACCTTGGAGGCAATTGGTCCGCACCCTACAGCGCACGAACACGTTGCGAAATTGTAATCAAGTTTTATTGCGCATGTGCTTGAATGTGTTTATCTGCTCATCATTTAGAAAAATGGCCGCTGAAAAGACTAAAAACTATTGTAAATTTTCAAAGGAGCAGGACGAAATATTAATAGATAGTGTATCACACTACCCAGCACTATTTGATCCAAGTCAAATCTAAATGTATAGTAAGTATATATAACATGTGGTAACTATGATAAGAAATACATCTGTTCTTTTATTACTACTCAGTTCGATTTATTATATTTTCTTGCAAATGTACACTTCCATGTCTGCTAAAATTTTCTTTAAATTCTTCTCGAGTTTGGAAAGCTTGTAAAGTTTCCTCCTACTCTAGTTAAAGGAAATATATTTTCGTTTGGAAGCACTGCAGTATTATATTCTTCTTCATTTAAATTGTGAACATTTTTGGAACTTCTTAACAGATTATGTAAGCAACAGCATGCTGTAATTAACGTTTCAGCAGTTTCTGGTTTAATAGCAATTGGCGCGAAAAATACTCTGAAAGTCTGCGCCATAATTCCAAAAGCATTTTCCACAGTTCTCCTAGCTCTACATAGCCTACAATTGAAGATTGTTTTCTCTTTATCGGTTGTTTGATCTTTTTGATATGGTCTTAATAAATGTTTCGAAAGTGGAAAGCTTCATCCCCTACAATCACATGCGGCAAAACGGTATTACTTCCTGGCAAGGGTGCTTCTGCTGGTTATACAGTACTTTTCACTCGACATAAATTTTCCCAAATTCGATTTTTTAAATATGCCACTGTCTCATTCTTTACAATAAGATCCTACATCTATCCATATGAAATTATATTTAGCATCAACTATTGCAAGCAGGACAATAGAGAAAAATAATTTATAGTTAAAATATAGTGATCCAGTGTTGTTAGGACATACTACACGACAATGCTTCTCATCAATTGCACCACAGCAATTAGGAAAATTTCATATTTCATTATAATCTTTAGTAACAGCCCGCATAGTTTGTACTTTGGAAAGTCTGTCTCAGAATCTATAATGGAGGAAACACATAATACTGGAAAGAGACCTGCTGAAGCAAGTATTTCTCAAAAAGAAATAAAAAAAAAAAAATAAGAAAAGCGATCGCATCATTGAATTTATCGAACAAAGAGGAGAGGAGAGAACACAACTGTTCCGACAATTGTTAAGTAAACCGGTTGCCGAAGAAACACACCCCATCAAAACTTTTTTTGACAGTATGGCCCAAACTGTCATGTCTTTCCCCCCAGCTCTAGCAATTGAAGCAAAAGCTAGAGTTGGTCAAATTATAATCGAATTGGAATATCGAGCACTTGTCCAGTCGCAACCAGCGGCAACAGAAAATACTTCTACACAAAGTCAACCACCTATACATAGTCCATTGTGTATGGGCCCTGATTTGCAGTCCTGTAGTTCAGTAGTAAATCATGAAAATTATTTTAATTTGTAAACCACTGTAATAAATGTTTGATAAAAATTGTTTATTTACTAATTTACTTACCTTAGAGTCATTGCTAGCTTTTCATATGCACTTATGAGTTGTTGCACGATGTTATTTGGTTGTTTTCCAATTTCTGGGGTTATTAAATTTAACACTTCTTGAAACTGAGTTTGGTTTAATCTAAAATATTCTTTAAACTTTATGTCATCATTCTTTAAGTGATTTTGAATTAAACATTGAAAGTGCCCTCAATGTTTCTTCTTTTTAATAAGTTACTACGGTAATACCGATTATCTAATATTGACAATAACAATAACTCTTCATCATCTTCCTGTTCTTCAAAAAGCATAGCTGTCAATAACATATTTCTTTTCGCCATTTTAATAGTTGACTGTTCTAAACTACTCTAGCAACGATAAAAAAAAAAATAAAATACAACAACAAACGGATGCAATGCGCATTGTAAATAGGCCACGGTTAATGCGCAATTCGGATGCGCATTCAGCAGCGCGTCTTCCGCATGCGATTCTGCTCTACATAGACCGTAGCTTAAGTGTATAAGGCGCTAATACGATCGGCAGTTTAACGCCATCCATAGTGCCATTCACCACCAATTAACAGATCAACAGATGGCGCCTTCGCACGAAAACTTCTAACCATTCAAATTGTCGCCTTTCTTTTTAAATGCAAATCCCGATAGATTTACTAGTCGCAGCAGATAAAAATTATCGGCCAACCTTACGCATACCCAGCACAACTTACCGCCTGCGCAATTTTCAACGAATCAAAATCTAAAACGGAAATAACATTAGCGGAGATCTCGTAGGACAGCCAGTCTAAATCGGGGAATATGTTATTGTCGACAGCGATTTCCGAAAGGTACCTGGAGAGGCCGTCTATGAACCAGGCGTCCGTCCAGGACTTCACAGTGACGACATTCCCGAACCACTGGCGCACCATCTGATTCGCCACCACGCCGAAGATTTCCGGATTGAACTCCATCAACACCGTGGTGATTTGTATCAGGTATTCTTCCTGCAGATTATGACACCCCAACTTTCCATCACAGGGACACCGTAATTAGGTATCGCGATAATATCCAATTTTGGGAGGGGATATTTCATGTCTAAAACTGTTTCGAAAATATACAAGAACTGCCTGGAGAATCTTACGACGTAATCGATCGCTTCGTAAACTTCCGGTCTAGAATAGATGGTTGATGTGACCGTCAAGCGATCGTGATTAATTCGTTCCGATGGAAGAGTCACTATTGCGAACACTACGTTGCAAGTTGACATTGGAGGTGTAGTTTCGAAGTGATTCCATTTCCAACTACGCCTACCGTCCCTATTAATAGGCATAAGTGTACTAACTATTCATAACACTATGTAACAATTTCTATTAATTTTTTTTGTCTTTGGGTTGTAACTGTCATTTCCTATTTTCTTATGTCAGAAAAGTATTAAAAACAGTCGATTATTTCCCACAAATTTTGCTTTGTGACCAAGAAATCGATTTTTAAAATTTACAAGCAAACCAAATGAGAAGTAATATTAATGGTCGTTCACCGTAGGATCGGAACTAAAGACATCAATGACGGAAGTGAATTCTTACAATAGGATTAAGTAATTATGTCTGTCAAAGTGAACAAGTATCTACATTTTGGCTTTGTTTGGATGTTTTCTTTTTTTTTTGGAAATAACAAACAAAAAATATTCAACAACGACGAGATGTCTCAACATCAACGCTGCTTTGAATAACACTGCGTGACACGATTTTCGTACCCGAAAACTGATTACTATTATGGTTTTCAATTAGTTACAGTATGTAAGCAGTGGATGTTTTTTGTTTCTATCACGTCTTGTTTTTGAAGTATACACTGATGGCATTAGATTGGCTATGCCGATTCTGGCACAAAATCTTAGGATTTACAATGGGGGTAGAGTTCACATTTTATCCCCTCATAGATACAATATCCATATTTACATGTCACTTCGTGTTCGTAACGACAAATTGAAATATTCTACCTGATATACATACGGGTGTTCAGCTTAAGATGCAACGGTCCATAGCCGTATTATTATTGCTTTTTTGGAAAAATGTATCAAATAGATAGTTGGCTCGAATCATATTCTACACATTTTAAAATTAGTTTCAGTAATGGCGAACTACCGGAAGTAGATACTTTATAATTTTAAATGGAACACCCTGTATATTACTGTATTTTGGATTAGTTGTTAAATTTAAATATCAATACGTTAGGCATACATTGGGGCTAAGTTGTACCGTTTCCGAATTACATGACGTTTTTCGAAAAAAAAAAAAAAATGACATTTGCAATGTCTGCGGTGTTTGCAAATATCTCCGGAAATACGAAAGTTAGAAAGATGCGTCTTTTATTTTAAAATTGTTGCGTTTACATTACAGAATTATTAAATAGGGCTCTGTATATTTTCGAACTCTAAATCTTGGATAACTTGATTTTTTTAAATTGAATGTATAGCAATTTTTACATAAATGGATGTAAAATTTGATTTTCTTTCGATTTTATACGAGTGTCATTGTGTCTATCTCAAAAGGTTTTGGAGATATTCGCGATTTTCACAGTTTTCATGATAGATACGTATTGCGAAGCGCAGCACCTTCCCTCGCATTTCACCAGGCTTGGGTCTAATTAACAAAACAAAATAAGTTTTGTCGTTAGTTTTAATTTTTTGTTGTTAAATTTTATCGAATTATTGATATAAATAAGCAATAGTGTATATATTTTTATGTTTTTTACTATATATTATTAGTTACCGTAACCGAAAAACAGTCGACTGATAGAAAAAAAGTACATAGGTGTTCTTATTAAGCGATTTGTATAGATAAAATAAACCAGGAAAAATTGAAGTGGGTACTTAATTTTTTTTTTAATTTGTAACGTAGTGTAATTTATTGCCATATTGTTCAAGCGCTATTTTAAATTTTGACAGATCCAATGTTCCAACGTCCCTCCATTTAAAACGTGTATATTCCTAAAGCTGATATAATAGACTCGTCCCACGATTTCAGCGCTCAAAACGGTGTGTATATGTACTTCTCATTCCACTATACCTATTTTCTAATTAGATGATGGCTTCAAGAGGTTGCAAACATGAAGCAGACGCGTTTTGCTATGTTTGTGGTCAAGACAAGAGGATGGTATAGGGGAGAAAAGTGATCCATGAGATTTGCAATTCCAAGCATTTGGCGGGAACACACTGATCACTCAAGCAACTGCTACTTTTGCATTGTGGACCCTTCCAAACGCCGTACTGGCAAAAATGCACCTGCTGTAATGTATCCGGATCTTCCTTCATCCATGGCCCCATTAGACAGCCCTCAGCTTCCATTACCTACTCCTCCTAAGATAGATCAGGCGTCTTCTTGTAGAATCAGATGACATGATCAATGTAGAACGACTTAGTTAGAGATCTTGGACTCTCCAAGTCCAATGCTGAGATTTTGACCTCTAGGCTGAAGCAGTGGAACTTGTTGGATGAAACTGTGCGAGTCGTAGATCAGAGAAAGCGTCACCAAACTTTTTCTAGCTTTCTCACCTATCTAGATGGGCTCTGCTTTTGCCACGATGTGATTGGGCTATTTGATGCAATTGGAATCGCCTGTAATCCAAATGAGTGGCGTCTCTTCATTGACAGCTTTTTAAGAAGCCTCAGAGCAGTACTGCTGCATAATGGTAATAACTTTCCATCTCTTCTCCTGAGTCATTCACTGCACCTCAAAGAGGATTACTTTAACATCAAAACTTTGCTGAAAGTTTCGAAGTATGACAAGTATGGCTGGGAGGTCATCGGCGACGTCAAAATGGTGTCATTCCTCATGGATCTGCAAGGTGGTTCCACATAATTCCCATGTTATCTTTGTCTTTGGGACAGCAGGGACACCAATGCACACTACAACAAGCGCCACTGGCCACAGAGGACAGAGTTTTCTATAGGGGAAAACAATATCAAATGGGAGCCACTAGTAGACCCTCTAAAGGTGCTGATGCCACCACTGCACATAAAGTTGGGGTTTATAAAACAATTTGCGAAAGCTCTAGGTACGGAGTCAGCAGCCATGAAACACCTTGAAAAATTATTTCCTAAGCTATCTGAGGCGAAGGTTAAAGCCGGTGTCTTCGTAGGACTTCAAATTATGAAGATTCGACTGCGATGACTTTCCTAAAAACTCACCCGTAAGGAGAAAATATTGGAGATATACACTGTGTCCACTTAAATATGAGACTAATGGGGCCAAAAAAAATGCAATGTTTGGCTCATATTGTGTAATTTTGTAGAATTCCATTTCTTTGATTTCTACTTTGAAAATTTGTATTTTGGCACATTTAAGGAGTTGAAGTACTTTTCGCTAATGGAGCTTTTTGGTATCTTTAAAAATAAACGTGTTTTATTCTCAAGACAATTTTTTTCTTAATTTATAGCAAAACCACGCATTTTAACTAAGTTTGAATATAAAATATGTTTTTAAAGAAGCACCAACTTTTATTTTACATAATTTTTTTTTATAAATTCAACAATAAAAATTTTCCCATTTGTCCCATACTTAAGTGGACGTACAATATACATATGTGGGTATATTTCAAATTTTCGTTGTCCTAGTCACAAAAGCAAAATTAGAGGGGAATAAAAGTATTTTTCTATTGTTTTGAAGCATAAATAAGTTAGAAATAACGCTTACTACTCAAGGACAAAAAACGTGTTACATAGTGTAATAAATGACGAACAGTTACTCACATCGGCAAACTTCGCATCACCGGCATATTGCTAACTGATGTAGACGTCATCGGCATTCCCAAGCTAATGGTGAACTTGGCCTTAAAAGTAAGCTCGTCGAAGCAAGGAAACGCCTTTCTGGCGTTATTCGGCTTGAAGTACGTCACCGCCAACCATTTTTTCTTATGACTTGAAGTCCAATAGAAAGTCCTGTAATAGCCCACCTTCTGTTGCCTTAGTTCAGCTTCGAAATCCAGTTTCACTTCATAATGATGATCGGGCTGGAGTATTTGTGATAATTTAAGGGTCAAGAAATCATGCTCAGTATCCTGAGAAATTTCTGTGATAACGGGAGTGTCTGCTGTTTCATTTAGAGCCTTCAAAATAGCATTTTCTTCCGTGATATTGAGATCCTTAGAATGCAGGACGATAGTATCAGTGGAAGAGACGCATTTTATCTGAAGAATCATATAATCCATCTTTGGGAAAGGTTGTTTTTATTAGGCACACTTAGTTCACCTTTTAAAGAAACTGTATTACTCTTATGACATCCTTATCTTATGTTGCAAACTTCTTCTAAACCTCTCACCAAAAGTGCACTAAACTGGATGTACGTGCCAATAACAAAGCTATCATCATCAGCAAAAGCACTGGACTGAATAGCTACACTAAACCTATTTATAATTTATACCTATGTAGCAGTGCATCAAAGAGTTAATAGCTGCTAATTTATTTTTTCATGAATGATTTGAATCTTCTGAAACAAATCTGTTATTAGTAGTGGGCTTGAATGAATGGATATACAATCAGTCCAGAGAGTGGTGGCAAAAATCACCGGGACAATGGCAGGCAATAGAGTTCCTAAAGGAGCAGAGGCCTGAACTCACGAGAGATCTACTGAATAATGATTGTAGGTCTGCTGACTGGTCATTGTAGACTGAATAGGCATATGTACAACATAGGCCTGGCAGATGATGCAACCTGCAGATACTGCCAAGAGGAGGAAGAAACACCAGTTCATGTGCTGTGCCAATGTAAAGGCCTGGCGAGGACAAGGTTTTTAGGAAGAGAACCCCACAGAGTAGCTACATAAAAAGCCGCTCTCAAGGATGATAGGCCTAATTAAGAGGGCAAAATTAGAGAGCGTCCTCTAGGAAAGAAGGGAATTCACATATAGATCTGAAAAGGTCCGCGGTGAAACAGGTCGATAGGCCACCCCAATCCTAATCTAATCTAATCTAGTAATGGACTTTCTATATATGTCTATTTCTAACTTATTTTTATTTCTTATTACTACCATATCGTGAAAAGCAATCCTATTGTTTGTCTCCTCTTCATGAGTAAACTTGATGGAAGGAAATTTTGAATTTAATTGTTCAAAAAATCACTGATTGAGGAATTACTAGTATCAACTGGTGAGAGGTCTAAAAGAAGTTTGCAGTATTACCAGTGCCACAGTTTGGAGTATTTTTTTTTTCTTATATCATGTGTTTTTCTTGTTGCCACATTATTTAGTGGTATTATTTTCCAAAAGCATTATAATACTAATTTTATATTGGTCGAATATTGGTTTGATATATTGCCGCTTAGGTTAGCATTGTTTGAACAATTACGCTTTCTCACTTTATTGTACCTACTGTTATTCGATTTTGATTTGTCGGGTAAATAAATGCATATCGAGCATATGTTCAAAGCGACAACATACAGAAATAGATTTGACAAAGCTATAAGAGCAATATTTCCTTTAAAAGGCGAACACCGCTTTAAGTTTAAATTAAAGCCACGAACAACAAACTCAACTCACGTGAATCAAAACCGATCCTTTGAAATCGAAGTTCAGCAATCTACCATCCAAATTTGGTTTACAATTTCGAGTTTATATTCTATGGGAATTAAATTATTTGGGAGTCGATCAGCGAATCCATTAACAAACAGCATTAATATCCACTGAATCTGCATCAGGCCGGGCATTCTCCCGATTTCTCCAACATTGATGCAACACTAAATTTTTATAGCGAACATTATGCGGTTTCCAATGTGAACTAGGCGTATCTGACTTACTTGTTATCCACCGGGACGAAGTAATGAACTTGTTTTCTAAACATGCGATAAACACAAAGCTTAGTTTGAATGAAACAAAAGCAGGGCAAGGTATGCGTAGGTGTACTTCAGGTAATTTTGCTAAATAGATTATAATAAAAAAAATAGGTACTTTTGAATATAATGATATTGTGTTGGTGTGCTCCCAAAGACTGGTACTTTAATCACAGTTCTGTTTTTGATTTTAGGAAGAAGTCTCTTCTTATACAAAAAGTTTTAGAGAATTCAATGCTGTATAACTTAAAAATATTATTGACTATACAGGCTGTTCCAAAAGTAGAAAAGCGTATACTACTTCCGTTATTTTAAATGGAACATCCTATCTATTATTCCAGAGCTGAGTCCATTCCAATAGAAAAAGTGCCTAGCTGCAAGTTGTGACCTAACAAACGTTTTGATGCTGTCATATCAGCTACCACGCGTCAGTTCTGGACCTAAGAACAGCAGCTCGTTGGAGCCCCTTGTTTCGTTTTTTTTTCTTTCGCCCATCTTGTATTTTTCTTGTTGTCGATATTATCGATACCCACGCATAGATTCGATTTGGCGATTGACCGTGTTCCTTTCATCTGTCCTATTCTGTGTTTACATCTTTTCGACGTTAGAGGGCAGCTCGATGTCCGTATTCTTATTTTATTCATCTGTCTTCTGATTGGTGGTGCGACGTATTGCTTGTTTCCGTTTCTTGTCGATTCTGTGTGGTTGTTTAGAGGCGTTCTCACGAGTAATACTTCCTATCTTCGGAATTTTTGGATATTTTCACACATTTGTGGATTTAATTGGAAGTTTACTGGAAATATTCGTTGGCTGTATATTCGCTGGTGTTTGGTGTGGAATTTTCGTGAATATTATAGCAGATGTGTTCGATAAATCGAGATATAATTTAAGAATCCACGCGTCTGCAACGCCATATCTGTTTCTTTCTTCTCTTCGTTGTAAAATCTCGTTATTTAACGGTAAGCAGATCTTGTTATTTCTTTTAAATCACTAACTTTGAGGTTTTTGTGTTTTTAGAGGTTCTTTTACCCCCCTTTTAATTTTAATTTTGGAATTTTCCCATCGTTTATGTGAGATTTTGAACACCCACGTGCGGCTGAGGACTTCTGCGACCTTTTTAAGTCCCTTCGAAGAATCTACCTACTCCTTTAGAAAGTCAGTGGACCATCTGCTTCGGCATTACCAAGCAGCCCAGAGGCCTACGATCTGTTTCGGATCGGGAGAGGATCTCCATGCCGAAACAGCAGATTGAGAACAAAAGCTAAGTTGCACGCTTTCTTTTTATTTGTAAATTTTGTCCGCGTTTAAAATTTTCATTACTAAGTAACCAACCCCGATCATTCAGTTTTTTTTTATTCCTTTATTCAACGATACAGTAAATTATTTATGTTATACCAAGGATCGGAGGGTACTACCTATCACTAGTTTAGTAAAATAGTTTAACTTTAGTATTCATATATCTTTTCAGTTTCTTTTAACGAATTCAAAATATTTACTTAAAACATCAACCGATTGTATATCAGCCTGTAATATGCAGGCAGGTTTGTTCACCACAAGTATAATCAAGTCAAATATTTAGATTTATTTTAGTAGTTTATTTTTTTTTTTGTAACTGTAAAACTTTTCTCGAATTTAAATTAACTCTTAGCCTAAGAATTTTCTTTATACAACGTGTGTGAACTGATTGCGTTGGCCAAAGCGTTCGGTGTTCGAATCCTACCGCAGGATTTTCTGTTATAGTTTTACAATATTTCATTCTTATTTTTATTGTCTTTATTAACATTTACTGATACAGAGTATCATATTTATTTTCTTGAATTTTATGTCATATTTCATTCTTATTTTTTTGTCGTTATTAACGTTTACTGATACAGAGTATCACTTTTATTTTCTTGAATTTTATGTCAATAACACCAACTTTTTTCTATTAACAATTTTATTAATAAAAGTTTAACTGTTTTATCAGTGAATTCATTCTTTTATTTTTTGTGTATGAGTTTATTTGCAAACCGTTTTACCCCTCGAGTTTTAATTATCACCTTGGATTCCTGCTTATCAGGGGGCATGACAGATAAGTAATCCTAAGCAGGTGGCGCCGAAATTTATTATCCATCTTGGGTTTGTATTTCGATCAACCCACTCCCTCGCCGACGAGCCGGCTGGCACCCTGCATGATTGCCGAATATCCACCCACTTCTTCGAAGGTTTGTAAAACGGAAGTGCATCACCTTTTGTCTTTTTATTTTGAGTTCTTGCCTCGCGATTTTTCACGGTACTCGACCGTCACTTTCGGTGCCGGAAATTTAGGTAACACCCTTGCTAACGTGTCAGCTATTTCATTGCCTCTGATCCCAGAATGACCTAGCACCCATCTCAATGTAACATTTAGATGTTCCACCAGTTTTCTGTGGCACTCCAGTACCACCTCAGAGTCAAATCTGACAGTACGCAAAGCTTTGAGGGCAGCCTAGCTGTGGGAGACGATTTCTACCCTTCCATTCTTGCGCAGGCAATTTGAGGTACCCTAGCACAAGTCTGGTTAGCAATAATGTCGACCTGGAAATTGGTGGGGGGAGGCCTCTAGATTAAAAGCTTCGCCATCCTGCTCTTTTCTATAAAAGACTACTTTAGAGTTGTAATAAAAAATCCAGCCTTCGGTGGGACAAGAATTTTCAAGTTCCCAGTGTTTCTTTGTTGTGGTGTTCTAGTGTAACTTTCTGTTATATGATATATTAGTATTTGTTGTGTGTGAAATACTGAATTCTTTCTATTTTAATTAATCCTGTTGCTTGTGCATTCACGGTGCGATTTTTCATTCACGATATTTGATATCTCGCACTGTCACACCATCCGTTCCATTCTGACTACGTTGACTGACTGCTTCAATTTTCCATGTCGCCTCCTAACGCGCCTAGATGTCGCGCCTCGCGCCGCGTCGGCTGGATATGACAGTTGCGGTAATTGGTCGACAAGCCTTGACACTCGCTCGAATCGAACAGTCAGTCGAGTATCCTCCCGGCATACGGGATAATTTTCGTTTCTCGTTAATTGGCCCCCCGATATTAGTTTATAAATCCCTCGTTCCTTCTGCTGCTATAGCCGGCGAAGTCCATTGTGCCGAGCTAACGAGCCGATATCAAAGTGACGGTGTCTGTGAGTGGGCGAGCAAATCTTGTGTTATGAAAAGGAAAAAAAGCTATAATGAGACGTAGGCTGGTTGCTTTCACTATGGGTAAAGGAAGTCCCCTTTTCTTATATTTCATTCAGCTTATTTCTGCCATTTCGTCGGCGTATTTTATTTCTAATCTTCAATCTTCTTCTCCGTCTGGGTAACATTAAAAAGACTATATTCTTGTACGAATCTTTTACAATCTTTACATCATATTTTGGTCTTTTTGTATGTCCAAATTTAATTTACAAAAGAAATATTTCAATCCCAAAGCTCAGATGTAAATAAATTTACATATAAGTGCCCTAATTCAAAATCAATAAATAAATATGGGCCAGCACTTTTAGGTTCTCAATTTCCTTCATAGCCTTCACCGGCTGCCATTTCCAAACTTCTCCCTTTTCTCTTATTTAGTCAGTAAATTTAAATATCTTTAAATAGAGAAATCGATTTACAGAAATAGTTATTCTGTGCAAATTTCTTTACGAAACCAACTTATATACATTCGTTGTTACGTTTCTTTTTGCTTCGCTTACCTCGATTTAGTTCTCCGCTAGTCTTTTCGACAAGTTTTTGTAACCCTATTTTCTTCTATTTTCGTACTCTATCTTCAGAGATGCTCCTACGTCTTGTATTTTCACAACGTAAACTTTATCGTTTAATTTTTGGCTTTCGAATTGTGTTTTCTTTCCCATGTTAGTGCGGTCTAGCTAGAATTTGTATCTTTTATTCTCATTTACTTACACATAGTTCCTTATACTTATAACGGTCTTAGATTTTCGTTTAATTTCTTTCAATTTTAGTAAATTCCTTCAATTCCCATGTTTTGACAGTTGACGTTTTCGTTTTAAGGCTAGGTCTGTTCGATCTGCACATATCGGCATTATCGATTCCCACGCACCGTTAGATCTGTTCGAGTTGCCGATTGATCGGCTATTCAGATCATTAGATTTTGTGTTTACATCTTTTCGAGGTTAGAGGGCGTCTCTATGTCCGTTTTCTTATTTTATTTATCTGTCCTCTGATTGGTTGTGTGACGTATTTCCTTCCTTCCGGCTTGCTGGCCATTCTGGGTTGTTGTTTTTAGATGCGTTCTTACGAGTACATCTTCCTATTTTGGAAATTTTGGATATTTTCACACATCTGTGGATTTATTTGGAAGATTGCTTGAAATATTCATTGGCCGTATCTTCGCTTATGTTTGGTGTGGAATTTTTGTGATTATCACGGCAGATGACTTCGATAATTCGAGATATAATTTGAGAACTCACACGTCTGCAACGCCATATCTGTTTCTTTCTTCTCTTCGTTGTAAAACCTCGTTATTTAACGGTAAGCAGATCCTGTCTTCTCTTGTAAATCACTAATTTTGAGGTTTCTGTGTTTTTAGAGGTCTTTATAACACCCCTTATTTTCGAATTTTGGAATTTTACCTTCGTTTTATGTGAGAATTTGAACACCCACGTGCGGCTGAGGATTTCTGCGACTCCTTCTATGTCCTTCGGAGAATCCTACATACTTTGAATTTACCCGGACCACCTGGTTTCGGCTATTACCGAGTCAGCCCAGTGGCCACGATCTGTCTGTCCGAATAGGAGAGGGTCTCTACGCCCCACTAACAGCTGATCGAAGGAAAAGCTAAGTACACGTTCTTTCCTTTTTTTTTATTTGTAACCTTTCCGCGAATATAATAGGAAACCACCCCGATCATTTAGTTTTTTTTTGTATTTAACGTATTAAAGTAATTTTATATATTGTGCCTAAATCGGAGGGTGCTACTAACGTTAATTTTGTAAATAGTTTAATTAATTCGATATTTAATTTACTTTTTTTAATTTACTTATCAAACTCCATCCGATTGAATATCGGCTTGGCATATACAGGGTGTTTATTCACCTTTTTACCATTTAAATATTTAATTTTATTTTTGAGTTTTTGTAACCGTAACATTTCAATCAATTTTTAATTTAAGGAATATTATTTGTACAAATCTATGTGAGCGGTTCGCGTTGGCCATAGCGTTCGGCATTTGTGTCCTATCTTAGGACAATCTGTCATTTTTAATTGTTTTGCCGTATTTAATGTCAAATCGACAACAACATTGCTCCTTTTGAGTTTTATTTCTTTTTATTTGTCATTCTGGCAATAACCTTTATTTTTTTATATGTCAAGATTTTGCATTAAAATTATATTTGCTTTGTCAGTGAAGTTATTCTTTTAGTTCTTTGTGTGTAAATATTTGCAACCCGCTTTACCCCCGATTTTATTTTTCACCTTGGATTCCTGCTTATCTAGGGGGCATGACAGGGTAAGTAACCTAAGCAGGTAGCGCTGAAATTTTATTATCCATCTTGGGTTTGTGTTTCTATCAACTCACTCCCTCGCCGACGAGCCGGCTGGCACCCTGCATGATTGCCGAATTTCAACCCACTTATTTGAAGGTTTGTAAAGCGGAATTGCATCACCTTTTCTGTTTTTATTTTGAGTTCTTGCCTCGCGATTTTTCACGGTACTCGACCGTCACTTTCGGTGCCGGAAATTTAGGTAACATCGTATTCATGAGGATTCAAGAGTTACAGAATTTGACAGTGCAACTATTATTATATCATTTGTTTATATTTTATTTCTAACATGATTTTAAACTAAAATATTCAAGCACCAAAGTGGCTTCTAATCTTAACGAAGTAACTTTACGAACATGCATCTTACTGTATCATGTTTTACGGTGAAACCCATATTAAAACTTTTAAAATAAACGCTTGAATAACTCCTCAAAACTGGATTTTAGCATCTCATTAGCTAAAAGCAACATTCCTCGTTACAATAAGCGACTTATAAGCGCTCGGGACGATACTGGAGAAGGCAATATCAACATGCCACGTACAAGCCGTACTGTTTACAACAAAACACAAATAAATTCCGGTATTTAATCCGAGAAATTTTCCCGGAAAAACAGGTGGATCGTGTTCTTAAGGCCCCGGCCGTTGCCGATGTGGCAACACTGTTTAAACACTCTAAATTAAACGGATCGCAGCGGAGACACAGCATTAAATTAAGAGCGCCGGATTTATACAATGTGTACGCTCTGCGAGACACAAAAGGCGACGTTGCAACATAAACAAACGATTCAGTAGATGTAAACAATCGTTTGTGCGGTTGGTAAGTGGTGATACACGCCTGCGGGCGATAAACTAGAAGACGGGAGAACGTTTTTAGGGCCAATAAAGTATTTTAGTGTTTGATGGCGATAAAAACACGCAGTCGAAATGGATCGAACGATTTCGACCGGAATGTATATATGTCTGCGTTTCGCCCGGTTTTAAGAGGGACATCCTCTGTTTCTGTCTGTTTTAAGTTGGCAGTCTCGAATTTACCGACTGTAAAACGTGTATATTTTACATCAAGGATCAGGGTAAACTGAATTAACTAGACAATAATCACCTTATCCCAGATTATTGCGAGGAACAAGTGACCTGTCATATTTTTTATTGAATGATGTACCCAGTCAGCTTTTACGATTGCCATAAAAGAGTTATAGAACTGTAAAACTGGAAAAGAAAAAAGAAATCCCGTCAACAATGCCGAATATATGTCGAATATGTCCTTGCCATGTCGTTTCAATAGCAGATTTTAAACATGGTACATACAATTATAGTAGATATATGATCGATTGATCTATTTTGCCTAAAATACGTAATAGGACAATATAAGACTGATTGATATCTGCTTGTGACAACTCGTTCCAAGCAACTTCAACTACGTGGGTTAACTGTGCCAGAATCTGTGGAAAAAGGTGCAAAGTGGACAGCCTCCTCCCCATAATATCCCACACATGTTCAATGGGGTTTAAATCCGGTGAACGAGATGACCACGGCAACACATTAACGCCTGCTTCTTGGAGAGAGTTCATAGTTCGACGAGCAATAGATAAATTAAACTAAATATTATTATTAAGAAAATCGGCAACTGAATAGCAGCTCGAATTCAAAAGATAGCATTTAACTTGCTTTTGAAATCCTTTCAGGTTATCAACTGCTTTTATATTCCAAGGCAGTTTATTATATAGCTTGCATCCCATGTATAGTAATTCCTTTGAAACTGTAGTTCTAATGTCTTGGTGGTACAAATAATTAAATATTCATGGTATTTGTAATTAATCATCCTTCGGTGAATTCTCAGAATGCTTGTGGAACAACACAAAACTTCATATAGATATAAACATCTAAAAGTTAAATTTTGTGTTCCTTAAAAGCACTTCTACAAGAGGCGCGTGAGTCAAGGCTTATCAGTTCTAATTGCTCGTTTTTGAATTAGAATATTCTTGCGCGGAAGTGCATTCCCCTGATCAGATGAGATCAGTGATGTGCGGGGCAAAGCTCATTAAATAGTCAAAGCAGTACACCAAGACCTTGCACGGATGTAATCCTTTGCAATACAACATTGCTCACGAGTAGCCGGAAGCAAATGGATTTAATCTTTCGAGTATATGAAACAAAGGGCATTTATTAATATTTAACTTTAAATTATGTTTAGTACAACCAATGCAACCATATAATCGATATCAACAATTTGTAAACTCACCAACATCAGCCAAGTCGCAATGGAAGTATAAATTTTGTGGTCCGTCAGCTAAGCAAGAACTGGACAAGAGAAACCCTGCAACAAATCGTTGACGTACAAGATAAAAAAGCATGGTCCTAGATTAGATCCCTGTGGAACACCTGAAGATGGAAAAAATCATAAGACTGAAACCATTATAATGTACATAGTTAGATCTATTACTTAAATATGATTCTATTAAATGTAGCAGAGAAGTAGTAAAGCCAAAGCCACATAATTTCTCAAGCAAAATGCCATGGTTTTATACTATCAAAGCGCTACTAAAATCTGTATACACCACGTGAACCTGACCCTGTCTGTCCAGCTCCCACAAATAAACTGCGAGAA
The DNA here is from genome assembly GCA_004143645.1 of Protaetia brevitarsis. Lineage (NCBI taxonomy): Eukaryota > Metazoa > Arthropoda > Insecta > Coleoptera > Scarabaeidae > Protaetia > Protaetia brevitarsis. Next base: position 27,251 of record RXPK01002368.1, on the reverse strand, counting down.
ATTGACCAATTACTAACTATTGACCGCCCACGAACAAAACCGTGCGGATGAGGTGAGATATAACTTTTAAGATGCTTACGTAAATGACGAAATAAAAAAATTTCGTAAACTTTGGCAAAATTTAATAAAATGGATATAGGCCGGTAGTTGTTTACTTCGGTTTGTACCTCTTTTTAAATATCGGAGAAAATCCTGTTCTTTGCCACAATTAGGAAAAATCGACGTTTAAATTGATAGATTAATGATATTGCTAACGGTTTAGCAAAAATCATCCTACATCTCTTAATAGAAAACGATGGAATCAAATCATCTCCAGAAATACTATCTATCAGGAATGTAGACATAATGTTTATTCATTCACTCTCAGAAATTAAAACAAAGTAATAGGAAGACTATTACTCAAACTACTATTTGCAAAGGGAGAACTGCCGAGGTAAGTAGAACAAAATTTATCAGCAAACGCATTAACCAGAATGTCCTGAGGGGCATCGATTAAGTGCATTTGGAATCCTGGTGAACTTGTTTATTCGAATATATTGAAATATTTGTTTAGGAATACGCCCAATAGATGTTGGACAGACTCGAATTTTACACTGAGAAATAAATGTTATTTCAACATTTTCGTAGTGCCGATTTGAGCATTGATTTTAACTGTTGCATTTAAGTAATCATATGCACCTATTTGAAACAAACATATTCATAGTTGATCGACATTTAGAGTTAATTTAACAAGATATAGTTTCAGGCGGTAACCAATATTTATCTATTGGTTTAATCTCCACAAATTGTCGATTGACATTTGAAATAGGTGTTCTTTAAAATATTTACTATTGGTGTTAAATCAATGAAATATAATATTTAATACTATTACATATAGGTGATCGCACATGCGTATAGTCAGTCAGTATCCAACCTCCGTACATAAGACCTATGTTTGTAAGTTTCCTGTAACATTAATATTAAAATAAAGATAATCAAACCATCGCGCAGTAATGTATATAACCATGGCGCAGTCAGAATAAAAAAAAACAAAATACAAAAAAAAATCAGTGAAAGGAAGAAAAGGGAACAAATTATAAAAAAAGTGTCAGAAAGGAACAAAACAAATGGAGAATTATACTCAACCCGAGAAGATGAAAATGGAGGGCGACCTAGCAAAAAATTGGAGCAATTCAAAGAAGATTGGAATTATATTCTACCGCGAGTACGTGCAGTGGAAAACAGCCAAATACAAGCAGCGACGCTGTTACACTGCATAGGAAAAGAAGTTCGATAAATTTTAAATAATATTGAAATTACGCTGAAAACACATTGATCGCACAGCCGGATGCAAGAGCAAGACAGAAGACACTTTCACCCAAGGGCGCACAAGGATGAAGATCATTGGAAAGAGGTGTCGGCAAATTCAAATAAGATCGTTTGTAAGCGATTCGAACAATCTCGAACAGGTCGGTGTACACGTTGTAATTTTACGCATGCGCAAAACAGTTGTCCAGCTTATGGTAAATATGTAATAATTATAATCCTAAAAATCATTTGCCTCTAATTGTTTAAGTAAATCGATTAATATGATGATATAAAAACCAATTCCGGTTGAAAATAATGATTATGTTGGTGGGTAATATCCGAAGTCGGTAAATGCTGATAACGAATTTTGGTTAAATGTTGTTATTAATGATTTATTATGAAACGTTAAATTGTACTTTCCTTTCAAATGTATGAATAAAACCTTTGTAATTTTTTAGTTATGTTATTAAGCTAATATAAGTTTAGTATATAATGCCTTTTCTCTATAGTCTTCCAAATTAGGCAATATATAGCTATGCGTTGCTATCAATGGACTAATTTGCTTGAATGTTGCGGGGGATTTTTTAATTTCATCGATAGATCCATCGATTACAGTATATTCTGTTTAATACATTATGATACAGTAATCGATGGATCCATCGATGAAATTAAAAACTCGCCCGATCAGTAACGTGATTTTAAGCAAAATCGAAAATGGTTCCACTAACAAGAAAATCTTTTTTGTATAACCACCTAAAGGTGATGAATCACATGCAAATAGTCATTCCATGAATACTACAGGTAGGTTAAATGAAACAATATAGGTTTTGAATCAACATTTTATAGTGCTAAACCAATATTATAAAATTATAGAGACAATTATTACTTCGTGTGTGTACAACAAGTAACTATGTTGAGATAATGTGTATTATTCAATTAGCAGTAGAAATTGTTAATGGAAAATAAATACATGTTAATAAGAATCACGCGTAGTCTTTTTCTTATAACATTTTTATTATTCAGTTAACTAACGCAATTTAACATTTTTTTTACGTATTGCATTAACACTGAGATATCATTGCTCATATTGAAAAAGAAAAAAGTGTTCAATACACAATTTTATTAGTTAATACAACACTTTTTTTCTCTCTCGGTGTACGTAAAAAACTAAATTGAACTCTTTTTACTTTTCTACCAGCTTTTATAGCAACTGAGATACGAGGATTTATTTAATTTTATCGTATATCTGAAAAACCAAGTACGACACTATCACGAAACTGCAACTCTCTTACTCTATTAATAACTGAGATATCTTGCCAAACTGTCCAAATGGGGCAGCCTGTACATAAGAAATGTAAAGTTTGGTCAAGCCTCTAATGCTAGTGTGACGGCGCAATTTGACAAAACAACGAATATCATAGGTTTTGACGCGATTGCGATAGTTTTTCAGTCCGCTTTCAAATCGCGTTCGTTTTGCTACAATTAAATTCTTCTTGCTCTCAGAGAGCAATCATTTATGGAAAAAAAACACCTGTATAATATTTTATGTTTATATTTTTCCGTAACTTAATTAAAAATGAACCTTTTGTACTGTTATTTGGGATTTATATCTTTCCGCTCTTGCTACGTCGTTTCATTAAATTTAAATTCAGAATTAAGTACAGTTAGGACAACAAAAACGGTAAACTACCTTTCAGGCACATCACGACCAAGGCGCAGGAAATCAATCCCCAACTGACAGGGCCCATTCTGGTCGTTCGAAAAATCACCCTGGACCTCTGCTCCGGTAATGTCTTTTCATATCACGTGCACAGAATCAACTTTATTACTTTCGACGGGCGCTTGTCTCTTTTTCCACCGCGCACACTGTCTCTGTTTATCCGCCGCGCGAGTTTAAAAATCGGTTGGCAGTCACGCGCCTTTTCGTTGCGTCGATGAATAGCGACGGAATAACTGAACGTGCAGCGTCTTCAATCGCGGCGATACCAAGCTGGCAGGACAATCCTTGACTGTCGAAACGACGGAGCCATCAGATAGCTGACGGTGCGGCCTGCGCGTTCGCGTTCGGACGGCAGACGTCGACACGCGGTTCCGTTAGGCTAAACACGCAAAGTACTACTGACAATCGACGCTATCCGGAGATAAGATCGTCGGGGGATTTACGGGTTGGGCGCTGCCCGCTAGATTAACGGGAACTCAGAGGGGAATCGTAAAAAAGAGCGGCGCGTTTTAGTGGTAAAATGTTCGTTTAGATTAAATGGAATTAAAAGCCGCTGTAGAGATAGCAGCGACAACCAAATAGAAAGGAAATTAAATTTATCCTTTTTCTGATGAAACACGCAATACATCATGAGTTCTTGGGAAAAATTATTTTAGTGACATTTCTTAATAAAAACATTTCTTAATGAAAACAAAACACTAATCATAAAGATTTTATCGATACCTAAAGAGATGCAGAACAGATTGCTACCAAGAGCCGCTAGACCACCCAGGCTGTATGGAATACCAAAAATACATAAAGAAGGAGTGCCATTAAGACCGATTGTAAGCAACATTGGATCACCGACCTACGATTTGTCGAAATATTTAGCTAACTTACTAAAGCCATATACCGGACAAACTGCAACGTATGTGAAGAATTCGAAACATTTCGTGGATATTCTGTCTACGCTAAAGACTGAGCCTACAGACATTTTAGTAAGTTTCGACATTATATCGCTATTCTAAAGAACAAAATGGAAATCTCCCTTTCCTGGATGCTATGGTTAAGAAAACAAAAGAGGGAATGCTACAGCACGCAGTATTTAGAAAGAAGACGCACATCGATAGATATCTCCATGCAAGATCTTACCATCATCCGATGCAGAAGAAGACATTAATACAAACATTGCTATCCAGAGCCGAAACCATCAGTGACGAACAACATCCTACCAGTGAAAAGATACATTTGGAGAAAGCACTAAAGAAGAATGGTTACACTGACATCGACATAAGGAGAGCCACTAAAAAGAAGACGACACTGGAGACAACTACAGAATCACGAAGAGGAATGGCGTATTTACCTTACATAGCAGGAGTCACCGAAAAAATAGGCCGAATTTTGAAGAAACGTAACGTACAAGTACGTTCGGGACTGCAACGTCGATCAGCAGTCTCTACCGACCGCAAAGGATAAATACCCAGAGGCGCACAGAAGGTACAAGATAACATGCCAATGCGGACAGTGCTACGTCGGACAAACAGGAAGAACCATCGACATAAGAATAAAAGAACACGAGAGGGACGCAAGATTAAGAAGGACCGAGCAATCAGCGGTGGCAGAACACATGCACGACACCGACACAAAATGGATTTCAAGAATGTAAAAGTAAAACTACCACCAAAGACTACGGGAAAAGACTCATCAGGAAGCCATAGAAATAGAGAAGAATAAAACCGTTAACAGAGAGAAGGGTACCACCTTAGCAACACGTGAAGAGCCTACTACGAACCGTCACGGTTAATGGAGCGGAAACTACAGGGTTGGATGCACCAGGGGCGTATATAAGAAGAATGTCGGACCATGAAGAATCAGTTCAGTTATCCTGAAGAAGCTGTCAGTATGAACAGCGAAACCTCGAGCGAAAGTTTTGACACACGGCGAAACCCGCAAGAAGCTGTTAGTTATACTAATCATAAATATAAAAAAATACATTAATCGGTTCCTAACGAGATTTTAAACTGTAAACTTCTCCTAAACTCCTCACCACAAACTGCACTAAACTGGACGTACGTTTCGATAGCAAAGCTATCACCATCAGCAGAAACACTGAACTAAATAACTACACTAAAACTACCCTAATTTATACCTAAAAAAGACCATGGTACCATAATCACTGCCGTCATGCTTAACTAGTCACTAATCCTAATTCCGTCTAATCTACTACTTAATAAACCGTAAAGACAATAATTTAATGGTCTAATCTGAATTCATTAAAATATGTTTGTTTTTATATATTCCACACCTCATAACAATTTAATTGCACATAGTTGTTTACGTTTTTAACTAACTTTATATTGTCAACTTTATGGTTTTCTTCAAGCATATGTAGGGCTGCACTAGATTTGTCAAACTTTCTAAATTTAAGATGAGCCAAATGCTCCTTGTAACGCGTTTTTAATTGATCTTGTAGTTTGCCCAATATCTACATGATCACAATCTTTACAAGATATTTTATAAATACCTGATTTGTCCAAATTATCTACTTGATCTTTAGGGTCACCTAAAATATTTTTAAGACTATTATTTGAAGTAGTAACTATGTCAAGATTGGATTTAGAGAAAATTTTTTGTAGACCTTTTAACCTAATTTAACATATTTCTTATTTTTCTTGTCACTAATTTCTAAACTACTCGCATTTTTAATTCTTATTTTGTTTTTATGTTTTTTAATGGTATTATATACAACGTCTTCTGAGAATCCATTAAATGCAGCGATTTTAATAATTTCTTTAAGTTCTTTATTATATCGTTCTGTAGATAGAGGAAAATTAAGTAAGCGATGTACCAAAAAGTTAATAGCTGCTAGTTTGTTTTTCCATGAATGGTTCGAATCTTCTGAAATAAATCTGTTATTAGTAGTGGGCTTTCTATATATGTCTGTTTCTAATTTCTTTTTATTTCTTATTATTAACATATCGAGAAAAGCAATCCTATTGTTTGTTTCCTCTTCATGGGTAAACTTAATGGAAGGAAATTTTGAAGATTTGAGATTTTAAACGTGTGATCGCCAGAGGAGGAGCGATTTTCAACTAAAACTGACTACTGGTGAAGTGAAAAGATTTGAAACATCTTTTTCTAACTTTGTGTCCTTCCTTTTGGGTGTAATTCTCATACTTGCGAGAAGAGAATGTGATAAAATCGAAAGTAAATTTAAAATATCTTCGTTCATTTTAGATCAAGATTCAGTACTCATATTGAATAATTCATGCACTCAATAACATGGGTAAAGTTTTATTCACTAGTGCGTAAAGTAAATTTGATACTTACTGCGAGAACCGAATATATGCAAATACATTGATGCTGCTAACTTCTGCTAGATCCCTCACCACAAACTGCACTAAACTGCATTAAATACATTGATATTACTGGTGGTATTTGGGAAGAAAAGTAACTAAACTATCAAACACACAGGGCCACTTAAATTACCAAAGTGAAACCATAAAATTAGTTTCTTCAAATCCGGTAGTTGGCGCTGTGAACGATGAAATTATCCAATCGGCCATTTCCGTTTCCTGAGTGCCATACTGACATATTCTGCACATTTTAAATATTCTAATATAAATTTTCCGTTTAATGTGTTATACTTCTGCCGTATTTTTATATTCTTTCATTTTAGTCATGGTCTTAATTACGTAGTATTTAGATTAGTTCTGGTTTCATCTATTTCATCGTAAATGTTATAGAAAGAGGCGTTTCTTGGTGCTATTTTATTAAAGTAGAGAACAGGCAGTACAGAATCGCATTACTGTGTCACATCCAAAGTTTAGATACCCGAATTTCAGTTATAAAAATACTAACTTCCTACGGAATACACATACTTCTGACGTTCATCTTATGGTTAGTTAATGTGCCGGAACTTTGTTGTAACAAGTTTAGCGCAATTCTATAAAAAAAAATTAAACTGTTTATAACTCACTTATTATTTTTTTGAAAAAAAAAATTTCATTTGAAATTTGAAAGTTGACCCTTACCCCACCCACTAGGGGTGGGATCACGATTGGTATCATAAAATAGGCTCCTTCAAGATGAGCATCTTGCATTCATAACACTTTTTAAACAGATGCGTAGGTGTCATAACTTTAAAAAAAACTCGCGCGGTATAGTTTAAAAAGTTGTTGTATGAAATGGCGGAAATATGCAAAATAATAAGCTATGAGGTCAACTAAAACCCTACAAGGTAATGATTCTTGAGACGTTGTTTAGTAACATTAGATTACAACCATTATGTTGTTAAAATGATTAACTAACCTGTCGATAATGACGCCATGTTAAAAATAGATAAATATTAAAAAAAAAATTGATGTACATGAATGGTATATCTTTGAATTACTATTGCTCTTGCCTTAATAGTATTGTAGTAGATTGGAAGTACCATTGGGTGGCTGTTAGATGGCGCTCTGCGCCAACGTAAAATCTGATTTACGCTGCGCGCCATCTAAGAGACACCCAAAGATACTTCAATCGATTAAATAACTATTAAGATATATAAAGAAGACTATTGCTAAAACAAATGTTTCGGGTAGCGTATAGAATTCATTTCACCCGTAAATTTGTGTACTTTTTGTGTTCGGAGTTTCTGCCAAGAGTTCTTGATATTTGCTAAATTGTCGATATGAAACTACGATATTTATCTATAAAGAATAACAATAATTGTAGGACGATTTTAAACCACTACACATGCGTTAATTAATAATTAGGTCACATTAAAAACGTATGATATTAGCATACATATGTTTCACCTTATCAAGAATCTTCAGTGCTACTGGTCAACCTAATATATTGTACGGAGAAATTCGTATATATACTTAATAAGTGGAAGAATGAAAATATAAGATGGAAATCTCATTATTAACGTGAAGAAATTTGTTAAATTGTCGAGCTGAAACTACAATATGTATCTACAAAGGATAACAATAATTGTAGGAGGACCTTAGCCACTATACATGCCTTAATTAACTATCGCTAATTAATAATTAGGTCACATTAAAAAGGTTGATATTAGCATACATACATATGTTCATATTATGTTCTTTCCATCTTTTAAGAATAATTGAATGGGAATTAATTCTCTTTAAATTATTCTTCCACTTATTAAGTTTATATACTAATTTCTAGGTATAATACATTAGATTGACCAGTAGTACTGAAGATTCTTGGTAAGAAACATATGCATGCCAATATCAACAGTGTCACACACGTTTTTAATGTGACCTAATGTTATAATATGTCTTTTTCGACATTTCACTCAGATTTTTACAATTAAATTTATGGAATTAGAAAATCGCCGTCAGTTTATATGCATTGCTCTGTAAAAATCATAGTCACTGAGAAAAATAAATTTATACATCTTTATTTTGTTTGCCAGTGAGTTATTTAATATTAATACTACCAAATATTATACCAGTATACATATGGTCAAAGAAATGTTCCACTGGCGTACTATAGATGACACCACAAGTATTCTCTTATGCAAATATATTACCACTACAAATGCACAACAATAGAAAATGCTGGTGGTGACATCTATAGTGCGCCAGTGGAATATTTCTTTGACCATATGTATACTGGTATAATATTTGATACTACTAATCTAGGTTGATAATACAGATTTTTATTTAAATCATGATTAAAATTTTATGATTTTTGCACCGGAATAATAGGTAATACACCTTTAATATTAGAATATTCCCGATCTATTATGCCAACGCAATCTTAGGAATATTAAATTATATTACAATTGCTTTAGGCAAAGATCTATGTACCTGCACCTGTACATGCCACGATTCTAATATATAGACCACCTTTTGTAACAACAAGGAATACAATTAATAACGTCTCCCCAACAGCAACTAGCATTATGCCTGCACTAAATCCACGTGATAATATACCACCCAGAGGTACATATATCTGAAGCTCTAAGATATAATTTTAGATGTTCCGAGCAGATACACAATCTTATTTACATAAATCCTCCAGGTATAACGATAACGATTCAATAGCACCCCAACATAATATTATTCATACGGATTATCACAGATGCGTAATAATGATCATTAAGACGGCGAATCTGCAACTCTTTGTCGAACTATAACATTGCTTGCGAGCACTGGATTTATCGCGAAAATAGGATTCCCCAAGGAGGTTTCCAGGTTATACCACAGTCATATAGGGAGTCCGTTTTAAGATACATGCGGAAAATATTCTATTTATGTTTCTATTGATTTGTGAAAGATAGTGTAAGGGTGGTGGGTGTCTGGATTGTTATTTCTGTCCGGGTTAGAAAGAGCTTTTGTGAAGATAGCTTTGTATTTTAGTGTTCTTTGTTGCGATTAACATTTTACATTTATAATTTTAGTTGCAAAAATATCTGTTGATGGATCCATTTTGAGTTATACGGTATAGACTTGGCTTTGTTTAAAAATAAAAATATAAAAGAAAGATATGAGTTAGTTCCAAATTAGATTGTTTGATGTTTCATTTTTATACGTTTAAATTTTATATAATACGTAGTACCCTATATTTCAGTAAACATCATGAGTTTACATCTACGAAGCCAACTGGTTTATCAACGTTTCTAAACTTAATTAAATTGACACAAAGTAAAATTAGTTAGCGAAAGAGAAGCATTATTAAAATTAAAGCTTTATTTTGGGCGCCCAACGGAGGTCATGTTAAACGTAAAAACATAGCAGTATTTTCTCGTCTCCGAATAATAAAATGTAATTTGATTTTTGAAGCTTCACGGTTTGGTGGTCATCCATACGTATATTGAAAAAAAACAGGTATTTACGCATGTACGTACTCCTGAATTTAACACCCGTGTTATGTTGTCTGGTGTTTTATTCCCACAAAAAAAAATGATTACGGTGAAGTAATAGGCTGTAAAACGTTATTGAGAAATTTCTATCAATAAGAGTATTTTATTTGGTCGTTCTGGCTAACATTAAAAAAAAAGTGGGGAAAAATGTTTGACCTTGCAATACCTGCTTTGCAAAATAAATTTGTTCAGGGTAAAAGCATTTTACAGCTCTCTATGATCACAGTAATCTCAAACAAGACTACTTTGATTGTTCACATTAACCTTCAAAAACTGCTCTAGATTAGACTAGATCTAGGGTTGGGGATGGCCACCCCTACCTCTTCAGATCCATTGTGATCATCTTTGTCTTAGAAAGCGCTCTCTAATTTTGCCCTATTGATGATGAATCTAATCTAAGTTATCTAGCATGTCAAAACCATAAAAATGAACGAGAGAAATGGAGACTTTACTCTAGACAACGAACTTCTCTGGAAAAAACACGAACTTGAAGTAACCAATAAGGCCAAAGAATGGTGTGCAAAAACTTTGCAGCAAAAAATTGGCGATGCAACCCAGAAATACTGCTTTGGATGTATACAGCGGTAGTGAGACCGATCATCACTTATGCATCAGTAGTTTAGAGTAAAGTACTAGTACTGGCGAAAATTAACCTCTCGAAAGTGCAAAGATTACCATACCTATTTTTAATTAGGGTTATGAGTACCTGCCCAATAGCAGCTATTGAATCTTGCCTTTCTCCACATTGTGGTGGAGGGCGTGGCAAAAAAGAACCACATTGGGCATGGGCCTCAATTTCCTGAGGGTGATCAAACCTGGAACATACCCCGGGATGGCATATCAAAAGAAATCAGAATGAAGCAAGCTAAAACTCTTCTGGTAACTGAGAACTTGAATAAGAACAATATTCTTATATTAACCGTTCCAATCTGAAAGTATGAAGGAAGATGAAGAAGAAATAAGTCAATTCCTAGAGGCTCCATTCCAGATGGAACTGCCAATCGAAAAGATCAAAGAACGCGAAGTTAGAAACACAATCCTAAAAGAAATCAGCATAAAAAAGGCGCCTGGCTTTGATCTGATTACCGGGAAGATTTTACAAGAACTATCTGCAACATGTATTAAACTTATCACATTTATTCACGCAATACTTCGACTATCTTACTTCCCAAGTCAGTGGAAAGTAGCCAAATAATCATGATTCCAAAGCCAGGTAAAAGACTTCTGACGTCACCTCCTATAGGCTATTAGCTTACTGCCAATGCTCTCGAAGGTGTTTGAGAAGATCTATGTAAAAAAACTGAAACTAATCATTGAAGAACGAAATATAATTCCTAAACACCAATTCGACTTTCGGGACTAACATGGCACCATTGAGCAGGTTCACAGAATTGTCAAAAAATAAATAAAGATCTTGAGGCTAAAGGTACTGCTCAGCAGCCTTTCTAGATATTACAGGCTTTTGATAAGGTTTGGCACATAGGAGCTGTACTACAAACTAAGGAAAATCTGCACTCTTCATTATCTACTATTAAAATCTACCTGTCCGATAGTGTTTCCTAGTCAAACAGAACAATCAATATTCTGACATCTTATCCTATCCACTCTGGTGTACCGCAAGGAGTGTATTGGACCTATCCTTTATCTTCTATACACGAGTGACCTACCGACAACAAATTCACTATTATGGCAACGTTTGCGGACGATACAGCGGTACTTGCCTCCCACTCAGATCCAATATCGCCTTCGAGGAATCTTCAGATCAGCCTCAATAAGATCCAGGACTGGTTAAAGAAATGACGAATGAAGGCCAATGAATCTAAATCTACACATGTCACATTCACAATGCGCAGAGGAACATGTCCGCCAGTTAAAGTTAATAACTGCGGACCCCCGCAAGTTAACGAGGCTAAATACTTAGGTATTCACCTAGATAGGAGACTATCCTGGCAAAAACATATATTCACAAAACGCAAACAATTGGGGCATTAAACTCAAACAAATGTATTGGATCCTTGGTCGAAAATCGCAATTATCCTTTGATAACAAGATTTTAATTTACAAAGCCATCTTAAAACCAATCTGGACATATGGGATACAACTATGGGGTACCGCCAGCAACTCTAACATCGCCATCCTGCAGAGGTTCTAGAACAAGGTTTTGCGTGCCATCGTCGATGCTGCCCGTTATGTGACCAATGAAGTTACCCTACGTGATATCCCACTAGCCCCGGTAAAGGAGGTAATCACCCAGTAACGCATTAAGTACCAAGAAAGACTGTTAGTTCATCCGAATACATTCGCCAATCAACTGTTTGTCTGTGTGACGAAGTGCGACGATTAAAAAGGTTTGCACCTAAAGACTTACTTAACAGATTTCTTTAGCCAATGTATTTAGTTATTTATTTATATAAGGACGCAAAAAAACTTTAGGTTATAATTAAGCAGAGTGGCTCACTGGAGCCATTCTATTCATGTTAATATGTCAAAGTAAAAGCTTGTTGCCCTCGGGCAGATTGCTGAATTAAGGGAGTTAAAAAAAAAATATTAACAGGAATACTTTCAGGCCATTGTAAACTGGAAGGACAACTGAGTAAGCTTGGATCAGCAAAGGAATCCGAATGTCGATTTTGTAGGGAATGGAATGAAATACCCATTCATCTCCTCTCAAATTTCGTTTGTAACTCAAAACACGTTGCACCTGGTAGCATTTGAAGTCGGAGAGGGAGACTTACCTTACCTGGAGCCTTCTCAAATACCGCATTTTCTGAGAAAATTTGAGTGAAAGTCCAGTTGTGGAACACTATTCATCACCCCAATTCCACTTGAATATGGTCAAGTGGCTTTAGAATTTCGCAAATTAGCTAATAAATTTTCCATTTTCGTTTGTATCTTTAACTGAAGGCTTCATAACTATGAGTAAAACAACCATGAGGAGAATTAAAGCCTCTTCTCGTAGCTTAACCAGAAAGCACGAGAAATACATCTAACGGAACTGATGTTGGAAACTCGTGGAAACCACATACAAGGAAATATAATACAAATCATTTACACAATGTAGTACGCAATCCTGGAGATTAAGTCGACACGGTACCGTGTAATCCAGCCTCTCTAAACGCACAGTCAAATTCCAATTTCGAAACACGTAAATATTGTCTCCAAACCTGACGTCCGCATCTTCATCCTGTCCCCTGTTAACTTGTCACGTCCGCGCGGGCTTTTCTCAGCTAATCGCGTCGTAGGCAAAGGACAGGGGACACGCTCCGTCGACCCCCTTCTAGTTCCAGTCAAGCCTGTCGCCGAATTTGGGTAATTGTCTTGTTCCTGGATCGTCGGAGGCAAAACAGGGGCAATCTCCATTATTCGCACGTAATAAGTTTGTAAAATAATGTAATGTACATGTTGAATTAATTAAAGAAATTAGTCTAGTAGGAGGGAGGAAACCAATTGGCTCTATGTTGTATCATTTACGTTAAAATAACGTAAAACGTCAAAAATAACGGTTGCAATGAATGTGCGTATGTTGTATCATAGCATAACCGTTGTATGTTGTCCGACATGTATGAATTGAAACGTGATTAAGGGAATAAAGTATCGAGGCGGAAAATGTACAACAACAAAGATAGCTTTATACTTACCTGATTTTGGGAATTACAAATAATAATAGCGCAAGCGTTGCGGGCAATGTGGCAGTGGTGTTATGCCGTTGACAATGATATTTGAAGAAATTTTTTTACAGAAATTCACTTGAGAACCAAACCTAAATGCCAAAAATATTAAAAGAAAAATGAAATCCTACTTTAACACTTATTAGCTAATGGTAATGCCTTGGAGGCTAGACGTATGTATGTATGTATGTAGGTAGAAGGGTGGTGTTACACTGCGACCTAAAAGATCTATTGTGTCCCCTATTCTTGCTGCTCTACAGCTGGCATTCCAACCCTATTCCTTTCAGAAAGTGTAGGATGTCAGAGCGCCCCAGTCTAGGTAAGTCTCCTCTTCGATTTCACATGCTCCCAGGTGCAATGCCCTCGAGTTGCACAGTGCTTAGCAGTTTTGAGAGGAGGTGGATGGGTGTTTCATCCTGTTCCACAAAATCTAAATTCAGGTTCTTCAATAATCCAAGCTTACTCAGGTGTCCTTTCAGTTACAGTGGCCTGAAAGTTTCCCTGTTAATATGCGATATTGTTCCTTACTCAGGTTGATGCATTCTGTAAACCTCTTCTGGTTAATAAGTTCCAAAGAATTTTTCTTTGCCTCATTCCCTGGAGATTTTCCCAATAATGGATTTTCTCTGCTCCATTTCCATTTTTAATTTCTTCAGTATTGTACTACTACTTAACCCGCAAAAGGGTTCACAGGCCCTACAAAGGCATTCCATCCCCTTTTTTTGCGAAGGTTATCCGTTATTTCGTTCTCCTTCACTCCTGTGTGACCCGGAACCCCACAGGAGGGTTACTTTATTTCTTTTGCCTAGCTCATTTAATTTCTCTAGGCATTCCCAGACCATCTTGGAACTGATTTCATATGAACTCAGCGCCTTGATGGCTGCTTGACTATCAGACATGATAATAATCTCCTGCTTCCGATAATTTGCTATCTATATTGACCTGGAACACATCTTTGAATAGCGTGCATCTCCGCCTGAAATATACTTGGATATTTCCCAAGCTTTCGAAATATGTGGTTCTAGCCCATATATTCCTATTCTAGTTCCTCTGCCGCTTTGGAGCCATCAGTATACCATTTGATGGCATTTCTATTCAAGTTCAAGATGGTTTATGATCCCACTCGCTCCTGTTACTCAGCTTTATGATGAATTCCTTCACAAAGCTGAATTTTTTTAACATATCATCCCGGGGCATATCTCAGGTTTGATCACCGTCAGGAGATTGAGGCCTATGCCTAATCATTCCTTCCTTGATCAATCTGAGTGTGGTTCTTTTTGCCGCACCCTCTACTACAATATGGAAGAGGGTAAGATCCAATATTACTTCGATAGCTGCTGTTGGGCAAGTTCTCATAGCCCCCGTTATGCATACACATGCTAATCTTTGCACTTTCAAGAGGTTAATTCTCGCGGTGGCCAGATTAGTTCTTTTGCTCCATGCTACTGATGCCATAAGTGATGATTCGATCTCACTATCGCTGTATACATCCAAAACAATATTTTTGGGTTGCATCCCCAATTTTTTCCTGTAAAGTTTCTGCACACCATCAGAGCTCTTTTGGCCTTGTTGGTTACTTCGAGTTCATGTTTGTTCCATAGAAGTTTATTGTCTAGAGTAAGGCCTAGGTATTTAACCTCCGTTCTCCAATCTATATTTTGCCCATCCAGTTTATGGTTTTAAGATTGGATTTTCTTTTCCTGGTAAATGCTACTAGAGTTATCTTAGTGGGGTTGACATTGAGTCCCATCGATTGACACCATCTTCTTGTGAAGTTCAATCCTCTTTGAACTATGTCACAGAGGATATTCTCAAATTTACCTCTTGCGTATATGACAATATCATCTGCATACCCTTGACAAGGTATGCCTAGATCCGTCAGTCCGCATAAGAGTTCGTCTACTATTAGGTCCACATAAGTGGGGATGTAACTTCCCCCTGTGGGCATCCTCGTCGTACTAACCGAGATGGTCTTATGTCCACCTCCGCCTCCACCGACCTGGTAGACAGTAGCTGCGACATCCATCTAGAAGTCACGCCGTCTACCCCCCTATTAATTAATGCTTTTTTGACAGACTCGCGTGGAGTGTTGTCAAAAGCTCCCTCTATGTCTAGAAAGGCGCACACTACGGTTTCTTTATTCGTCAGGGCATCTCGGATTTTGTCCGTCAGCTCCACTATTGCAGTCTCAGTGGATTTGCCTGTTTGATAGGCGTGCTGACAGGGGTGCAATGGCACCCGCTCCAAGATATCTGTTCTGATATAGTTATCTACAGCCTTTTCCACCGTTTTCAAAAAGAATGATGTAAGGCTGATATGTCTGTGGGATTTAGGGTGCGTAATGTCCTTTTCCCTGCTTTTGGTATGAAGGTGACTTTAGCCCTTCAGGCTAGACGTATGTATGCCCAGCGTTATCCAAATAACCGCTCACCATGTTCTGAAACGTCTACTAAACTCCTTTTTCTCAAAATAAAAATAAATAAAAACATTGAGCACCCTGTATCTCATTAACGACAAAATTTACCACACATGTTTTGTAGAAACGCTTTGTCTTAAGATTGAATGACAAAGAGTCTCACAACAATATTTCAAACACCCTATATATCTTATCGGACCCTTACTTTTAACAAAACAAATAAACAAAAAAAAAATAGAGACTGCGGGAGAGACAATAAAGAAAGCGTTTGGACGTAGAAAAGGAAGTAGAACAATAACTTACGATTCGAGAACCTCAAACCTCTTCCGTCCTATTGACACAATGGAGCGATACTTTACGAAGGGAAAAACTTCGCCTTCACGAGGACTTTTCGAGTGTCCTTTTCCCACTTGAAGGGCTTTAATTGTTTCGATTTGGGTCAGGCAATAATTAATGCCATATTATCGGCATTATGTCACAGCAACGGTCAATAGAAGAGAGGCAAGAGATGAAGAGACGCAAGTCGTAGTTGCACCTAACTGTTTCATCGATACTACGCGCAAGGGCTGTTTACGTTTTGTGCTGCAAATACGCGATAATGTTGGGGGTGGACGTTAATAACGTTATGTTCGTATCTTGTCACCGCGAGCGGTCACCTGAACTGTTTCCGATTAATTTCGAGCGGTAATATTCGCTTGATACTATCGCAAATCGAATTTCAGGTGCGTTAGTGCAGTGCTCAACAAAAGTAACTACATCGAACTGGTAAAATCTATGGCCGAATATACTATTGAAATCGACTCTTAGATAGATAATTAACTTTTTTTTCTAAAGTAGTGTTTTGTATAATATTGAATCCCAAAAAAAAAAATAACTTTGTAATGTTTATTCTTTTCGCGTAAATAATTCCTCAGGAAAACAAAATCTTCTAATGTTTTTCTAAATTCGTATTATGTTGTATTAGTTGTCCATGACGGTTATCTGTAATGTTCTGATACATTTCTAACTTATTTTCTATTTCATGTATAAGTAAAAGCTTATACGGTGGGGTACGGACTTTCACACATCTATGAATGTGTACAGAGCTTATATTCGATCAGTCATGGACTATGGCTGTACATTATATAGTGGCACTACAAAGAAGAACCTGCAAAGATTAGATATTATACAGAATAAAGCATTTCGTATTTGTGTAGGGGCCATGCGATCGACACCAATCCATGCATTACATATTGAAGCAGGGAACCCCCAATTGTATTTAGAAGACGTTTCCTGGCAATTAAGCATTTAATCAAATTGAAAACTAAAAATAACACACCTACTTTACATAAGCTCTGCAGCTTATCTTTGCTTGACCTAACTGCGCCCTACTGGAAAAAGAAAGCGTCACCCCTATTATGCCAAGCATTTCGTTATTCCGCCAAATATGAACAACGTTTCTACAATAGCTCCGACAAAGTAAATGCAACGTATTTTGAATCCATAGAATCGAAAGATATCTTATTTCCACCGTATACTGTTTCACATGATCATGATACTCAAATTTGTCGAGGCATTCTGGCAGATCACAAACAGGACTTAATTATTTTTACTGATGGCTCCAAAAGTAGCAATGGTTGCGGATGCGCCGTTTATTCTATCAATGATGGATATCAGAAACTATATAGATTAGATAAAGATGCATCTATTTATACCGCAGAGGCGGTTGCTATTTTGGAAGCGCTACGCTATGGTGCTAAGACAAACTTCCAATGCATCGTAATCATATCAGATTCAGCCAGTGTTTTACAATCCATCAGTAGCACACTAAAGCCAGATAACCCTATAGTTGCAGATATCATTACATTGATAGTTGCTTTAAAAAGAATAGGTGTTAGAACAAAATTCTATTGGGTTAAAGCACATTCAGGTATCAAATATAATGAGAAAATCGACGACCTTGCCAAACTAAGCTGCACTGATGGTATCCTATACAAGCTCATCCTTAGTATGAGAGAAATACTAATGTTAGTGGACCACGAAGTACGATATCGCGCTTGGGAAGATTCTTGGCAAAGAACTTACAATATCAAAATGACACGTACGCTTATATACATCCGACAGTTAATGAAAAGCCGTGGTACTACTCAGAAACTAAAATCTCTAGACGCTATCGAACAACAATAGCTCGATTAAAATTTGGACATGGGCAATATCCGGCACATTTGTTTAGACTTGGTATAAAATCCTCACCAAAATGTCAATGTGGCTACGAAATTGCTGATCTTAACCACATATTATTTAATTGTGCTTTACACCAAAATGTGCTGGATACATTTATCTTTCAATTGGTTTCACAAGGCATACAATTACCAAGTAACTTGATTAGTCTACTGCTTTCCAGCAAGAAAACTGTGTATGACCTCATAATTACCACTATGTACAAAATGAATGTTGACATTTAAAAACAGCTGCGAAATAATCCTCATCCTTAGTTTCCTGTGTGGGTCCACCTATTATCCGTTGGCCGAATTTTTGTGTGTTTTACTGTTAGTCATCTCAATAGGCCCCGAGATGTGAAATGTGTGTCCCTGTACGTGTGGAACGTACAGGGAGTTCCACTTGTATTTCGCAGCTGATTTTTACGCGAATTACGGAGGCATATGGGCTACGATCCCGAGATGCCATTTAACAAAAAAAAAAGTAAAAGCTTATCATCCGGCTTATATCTAACATGTTTGCGTATTTGTCTACTTTGTTTATAAATATTATTTAACCTTAACACTTTGTTGACTAACAAACAGAGTATACATTCAAGCATGTATTTAGCCTACATTTACATTTTATGCTTACGTCTGTAATTGTTTCTTGCAATGTAGTGCAAGGGCACATGCTGTTGCATTACAAAATAAAGCATTCAACTTTTCCAGAATCATTTTATATCCTGAGTTCGAAGTGCCTACAATTATTTTAAATAATTTTAAAATATTGTTGGTTTAGACTGAATGTGTTTTATTCTTTATTTAATGTCTATTTTTTACAGCTTTTACATAAGTTTGACTATCTACTTTCTATTTTCTATTTTTATTTTAAATTTAAACTTTGACCATTCTAAACCGCTTTTAAGTTATGGTATCTTTTTAAATTCTCTTACCATTTTACTTTATTCCCTAATTTTGGTTTTTTTTTTTTTTAATTTTATACAGTATCATTTTGCCAAAAATTATTGCACACTCTTATTATATTGTAACGGAACGGGTTTTGGGGATGGCCAGCCCAAATTCAAATAAGACAAGCCAAATTCCGTCTCGCAGACAACCCCTCCTGCTCTTTTGACCGGCGAGCCACTGCTGGGAAACAAACTTTTTGTTCGGTGGCGAATGGTTTTAGTAATTTTAGCCAAAGATGTTTCCCAACTGTGTTTTCCACCGCCAGTCGAAGCAGGGCCGTTAGTTAGCCTAAAGATTGCTGATTTTCCATTCTCGTCGGCTTTTTCTTACAAAATTGTCTTCCTCTCCGGGTCTTTACTAAGGGTTCAACTGAACTTCTTTTAAATGGCGAAATAATAGAACGACTTATCTTTTTTAACAACTATATATTGAATATTTGAGACATTGGAAATAATCTAACAAACTACACAATTAAATAAAATAACAAGTGAACAAAAGGAAACAAAACACAAATTTTGTATTGTTGAATATTTAAAATTTTATACTGTTGATTAAATCAGGTAAATTTTCCTTACAAATTTTCATTAAGGGAGAGAGAGAGAGAGAGAGAGAGCGAAGGAGTTACGGTTCACGTAATTGCATTGGTTAGTTTTAAGCAGAAATCTTGAACATCTTACCAGCCGATGTGGGAAAAAATAATTCTTCCCGTAATCCAAATTTTAAAGCACAAAAATTTAAGCAAAATAAAAGGGGGAATTTATACGGTTTTAGTACAAAATCACTAATCACCTCTCGAGGAAAGCTTTTGCTTCCTGTTCTCGATTTTTTTAGGCTTAATTTTAAATTCAAAATTTTAAGATAAGTTTTAATTTTAAGAATTAGAAACGCACGATGAAAGGGAACCCGTGCTTGTTCCTGAAGCAAAATTGAAGGACCGCGAACAAATTAATTGTAAACCGTAATGTTAAGGGTTTTTATAAACTTTGATTATGACGTCAATTCGCACCGATAACTAGTTTCGCTTCTCTTTACAGGAGTGCGCAAGTATGACCGAAGGCGTTATTTTACTGACTTTCAGACGACCTATGATACTTCTTTAGCTGGCCTGAAGATGCTCGGATAGAGCGAAATCGGTCCTGTGTTATTAAAGAATTTTGTGAAGAACTAGAGCTTGACAACTCACACAGAATCATGGATTTTATCAAAGCTTTTATCATTTAACGAAAAATCGGGACCAACCTTCTTTTGTGTTTACATTGAGCAGTTTAACCAAGCGCACCCTCATACGAGAATTCGCAACCGTATTATCATAAAGACGCAGAACAAATGTAGTGAAGGAGAATGGGTTTTAGCGGAACAGCGTTTCCTAAGCGCCCTCTTATGAAAACCCTCAGCAAAGTATCGTGAATGCAAACGTACCCGAGAGGGGTGAAAAAGGTGTACTCGGAGAGTAAAAGGAGAAAAATGTTTAATTAATAAGATTTAAGGGTGTAAATAGGTGCTTGCTGAATAAGTGGAAGTTCACTCTTTCTGTCCGTAACCGGAGCTTTAAACTTTTACTAGAATGCAGGCATTCGTTCTTCCTTCTCGCGCTTCGAAAAATGCCGACGAAAAAAGTTAATTAATTAAAAGTTATTTAGGTTATTTTGGGGCCGAGTGATTTTTGAAATATCCGTGAGAAGGGTTTTGGTGCAATGCTGCTGGTGCATACCAAGACGTTTTTCCCTAATTAAGGATGAACTGTAAGGATATTTTTAATAAAGGAAGAGAAATGTGCTTTGATGTAAGTAAATTAACAGGGTTTGAAACAGTGCCATCTAGGAATCTAATCGCTTAAATTGTCGCGTTTCGTTTTTCAATTAGAATATACATTCGTAATATTTGAATTATTTTTTCCATAGCAGTACTAGTCGCATCATCTGTTGGTGAATTCTCGAAATACGTATTGCTGTAGTTTAGACTCCCCGTTGTTCGCGAGTATATTTTAAGTTACATAGTTTTATTGTGATGATTTTCCGTTCTGCTAGATCATTTTACCGAGAGAATTTTCATAAATTTAGATTTTATTTTTGCATAAATTTAAGTAAATAGTTTATTATTTGATTTAATTTATTTAGTATTAAGTTTTTTTTTTAAGTTAATTCCATTATTCCATTTCCATTATTTGTCTAGCGTTTGCTAGTTCTGTTTTATGCTTATTCTATTAGATTTTGTCGGTGAATTGTGCGTTTGCGTTATAAGTTTTTAAGAGAGGGATTATTGTAAGAAATACAATTGTAGAATTTTATTATGGAGTTCCTATGGAGGGTCGACTATTGACGTGAGTAGACGTATTTTTGTAAATCATTGTTGCCATTTTGTAATCGATTTTGATTATAGTAAATTTCGTTTCTTTAAAAATGTTGTCCATCAAGGAATTCATTTTGTAATAATTGTTAATATATATTAATGTGTGCACATTATAGATATAAGATCATTAATTATTTTTGTGCAGGAAGATATTTTTTAGTTGTTATTCTCTCGTTATAGTTAAAGAGTTAATTTTTCCGTTTTTCTATTTTGCTGTTTTTTTTTATATTTTTATTTTATCAATCACCTCGTTTGGGTGACTAGAAGCATTGTGCTTGCATTTAGTTTTTCATCCTTGTTATTTACTAGAAATTGTCCACGCTTAATTTAAATTTATTTTAATTTGATACCACGTGGATTGAAATTGAAATATTTAGGATTATCTTCCTCAACAAACAAATCATTTGCTTTGTATAGGAATTAGCATTGTTCTATTGTAATTTAGAATCAAGTGCAGTTTAATTAATTTAGGCCAGAACCTTCAGCTCACGGTTTTTTTTTCTGCACGAGCTGTAATTTAACCCTTTTTGAATAATAATAAATTCTGTTCTTTTATTTTCAATTGCACCTTTTCAATTTTTCGTGTATTTAAGAAAGTCAGATTTCTTACACTCACAATTTACTTTTCACGGTTAGATTCAAGTTTTAATTCGCGAGGGTAACTCTGAGGTTAATTGTTCTTTTGCGCCCTTTTAAATTTTATCCGTTGAGCTAGCTAAATTTAATTTTCTTTTTCCTTGTTAATCTCATTTTGCAAGTTCATTTAATTCATTCAGTACACATTTGTTTGTAGTATGTTACTGCCCGTTCAAAGGGGTAGTACTTTCTCTTTTTATCTAGGGGTTCGGCGAGAATTTTCGAGAATGTTCGATGGCTTGGGAATCGTTGTTGAGATCTTCGATAAGTGTTGTTAATAACGATTTATGTGCGATTCTTGGATGTTGAAGAAGCTTTGGTTGGAGTAGGCTTTTACGTTTTCGACGCATTTTCTACGTTTAACGTCTTCCTTTAAGGGATTTTTTAAAGTAGTGCATTGCGTACATATCAATATATTATGTTTAAAAAAAAATGTATAGATCATTAACCTATTTTTAAGAAATTTTTACTTTACGTATCTCCCCTAACAGCCAGAAATATTTTAGATTTAATTTAATAGATATTTTTAAAAATATATTTTATAAATATTTTTCGTGAAGTTTTTGAATATATTTTTCATATTTTCTCTAAATATAGATAAAATATTCAATTAAAATATTTATTCCATATTTTAAAATTAATGTAAGCGCTATATTTTTTCTAAAATATTTGTAAAATATTTATATGAAAATTGAGATTTTTTATGCAATCTATTTAATTTGTCAAAATGAACTAAAATTGTTCTTGGTTATTTAGAATGTATAACGTCGATAACGAAAAGTTGAAACATACATAGAGTTGTCTAAAAGGCAAGAACTTGTTTTTTCACACTCACCATACAAGTTAATAATCAATAATTCTGGCATCTTTTAAGGCATACTGAAGGTTTATCAAATTAATCACTATTTTTTAATTGAAGTGTTCTAAATAAAAAACAAACGTGTTTATTATCATTTTATTTGAATAAGCCAATAAAAATGAAAAATACTCATTTTTAAGTCTAGCCTTGGCTGGTGCCAGGTACAACTCTATGGCTTTTTTCATATCTTCGGTAGTGGCGCTCTCATGGCATTTCCTTGTGGCCTCTAAAACAATGCCAATTGTATTAGATCATACCATGAATAAAACATCGTACAACATTATCAACACCTACAAGTACATTTGGAGCATTTACAATAATTGGAGTGGTAGCTACATTCTAATACTTACGATACTTATTTTTACTTTATTTCATAATATTTGAAAACATTCTACGTACAAACAATCAAACAACACAACGTATTCTAACCTCTATTTGAGGTTATGACGCTTATTTACCGAGATGAATCTCTTAAGCCAAATCAACTAGCAATTTATTCTGGTAAATGCAGTACATATATGATGCATAAAATTCCTACAATTATATTATTAAACGATTTCTGTACATAGCGATATTGAGCATTCCAATTATCTTATAAAATGCCCATGACATGTTCAAAGTTTTGCTTACCTCGTAGTCACCACAAAAACTAAAAACACACCCCGCAACAATTAATTACACAGTTAACCCTAATCTGCCCTAATCGTATACTATTATAAACTATAACATGTAACGGACAAACGAATGAAAACGTTGATGATACGCACGTGCGCGTATGCATTCTATGTACCTAATCCATAGACGCATAAAGAATACTAAATCATATAACACCGGCACCGTAATGAATAGAGGTGTTGTGTTGACGTTCGCAAACTTACAAATATTAAAATAATATAATACAAACGCAGATATATAATAGAAAAGTTACAGCGCTCAACTTAGATACTAATTAAATCATATTAGATATATATTATCTAATTTAATCTTTAAACTATCATTTTGAATAGGTACATACCTACTTAATATGTATGCATATTTTACCCATTTTATGTTATTCGTCCTACGCACCAAGTGTACAAAAGCAAAAATTCAATCTTCTTTTTTTATATGAAATAAATATTTACGGAAATACAAAGAAAGCAAAATATTCTTGCAGAGTTATGAAAAATATATTGAGAAAACATTGGCAATAAAATATTATTAATGCTATATAACATATATATTTTTTAAATGTTTTCCTAATATATTTTATGCATATTATATTAATATAACTAATATTCAAGAAAGATTTATTAAATATTTATAAAATATGAATTAAATATAGTTGGTCACTGGGGTCTTATCTTCATTCTATTAATTTCAGGGTACGTCTTCTTCACATAATAACCTGTAATCTTACAATACGGGCCACGTGATACTGGTAAAACAAACTGCCCGACGCACGTGACAAGATTGACCCCAACACTATATCACCCCTCACTCCACCATCCGATTGCTCCCAATTTAATTTATAATTCATTCTCTCCATTCGCCGGAGGGTTGCAAGATCAGAGACAAGCCGTGAAAGTAATCCTCTCCAGATGATGATAATTCCAGAGCCGGAGGAAGGATATCCTCCCCCCCCCCCCTACCCCTACCCCGACCCTTCCACGGCTACTAGGTCCCGGAGTCGTCGCCTACGTAGATAACTCATTCCCCATCGGTTCCGTCCGCGTTCGTAAGAACAGTAGAAGTCAATTTGTTCGAGCCGCGTTAGTTAGTAATCCCCCCATCTGGAAGTTCCCAATTGCTACTAGCTGCCGCCGTCTTGGCCTTCTTCGCCCTCTTCTCGTTCTGTTCCGTGCCTCGGCGGGAGAGGATAGCGGGGGCGCTCCTAATAAAAATGAAATCTGGCGACGTTCGAATATGGAATGAAATGAAGTGGATATCGTGGCGACGGAGCCAAGGTCAGGACAGTGTATGAGCGTGTGGAGAATTCGATATCGCTGATGATTGATATTTAATCCCGAAGAAAGAAGTTCTTCGGAATAAATGAGGTGCAGATTTCGTAAGGAAGTGGAAATTATAAGATTTCCATTTTTATTTGGAAGTGTAAATAACGAAGTTTAACGATTTTCTTCACAGTACACAGTAAGAAATTTGTAACACTAGAAGTACACTATATCGAGTTCATGGAGGTCCCTCTAAATAGTGTAATTTTTTAACACTAACTGTAGTGCTAGTAGTTAGAGGATATTTAATATGCCTTAGTGTAAATATAATGTTACGCTACACAGTAGCATACAGCCCGGATTAAAAAAATAAATTTTAAAAGAAATACATTAATTGAATTAGAAAAAATCAAGTTTTATATATACCAGTGTCATCTATTTTTTATAATTTTTGATTTAGAAGTGTTCTGTCTCACCGGCCAGATGGCATGCAGGGCGAGAAATTTCCGATCGAGGGGCGGTGACATAAAAAAAAATAATGAATAGCTCGTTAACTCTCTTATATATTAACTCAGTACGCATAGAGATGTGGTAGGATGATGTTGTCAATTGTCCTCTCCCTCAAATTCAATGTTTAAGACCAGTTTAAATGATGTCTTAGGCATGATAATGTCGTGCCTTAATAGATTCAATCTATTAAGTAAAAATTAAAACATTTAATAGTGGATAAAAGTGATTTTATTTAATTAAATAAAATTAAAAATGTGAACTTGTTTAATATCAGACATAAATCTAAGGATAATTATATCTCAGGTAAGTCCGTGAGTCGTTTAAATTAATACACTAAAGTTTCATTAAGTAATTCCACCTTTTGCAATTAAATTCATAGTTTCGTACTTAAATACGTTTGAAATAAATTTTAAAATCCCGCGTTTTCTGACCGTTCAAACGGAGTTTGTTAGAATTTGAAGAGACGTGTGATAACAGAGTAGCCAACCTTGATGGTAAATCACTGGATATTGGTTCGTAACGTAAAACATAACAAATACTTTATAAACTAATTAACAAATTTCCCCAAGTAACTGGAGACCGCTTAGCTATGTTACAAACGATTTTCTAACCTCAAATTTTTGCAGAAAGGATTAAAATAAAATTTCTTATAAGTACAATTCAATTTAGATTAGAATTGAAATAAAACGTTTATTTTTTAGGTAGATTTGACGAGGAGTACCTTTTTTACAGAGCCGAATTCTGCGATCATCGGTGGTCAGGACTGTTCAGGTCGGATATGGGCTCTCGTACCTCATAGATACATCAGGTCAGAGAGGACGGGTCGCTCAGGACAGGAACATTACTCGGAAAATTACCCAAAAATCGTGTGTAATTTGGAATAAAATTTATGTGATAAACTTTGTTTAACAAATAACAATTATTTTTTAGATTGAAATTTGGAATAAATTTGGATTTTAATCGAAATAGCCGTAAATTTTACGAGAACAAACTGAAATACGTCTGCCTCGAACAAGGCTCGGTTAGTGAATGGTTCGAATTGAAAATGTTTTTAACTGACTTGAAAGCGATTGTCCTTCGTCAAGAGAGACCAACTGTCTGAGAAAATCCGTTATTATAACCGAAATGAGGAACCTCCATTGTTTTAACAATATGAGACTGGGCCATATGATCGCAAGAAATATCGTATGTTTCAACGAAGTGAAAATAAATAAAATTACAAATCTGGAATACCTTACACTTTTTATATGACAAAGGTATGAGTCTCTGAATTATGAGAAAAATACATTTGAAATTTTTAAAACGCTTATTACTATAAAAATTAACAATCTTAAAATTCATTATTGCACCTAAAAGGTAGGCAACCAATTTATACACATAGAATTGTTACAGAACTCAATTTCAAGCAATTCTACCCTGTCTTTCAGTTGACATATCAAAGCAATTGGACTGCCAATGCATATCCAAACGTTATTAGACTAAATTTGTAACGAAATAAATACACAGTAAATAAATAAAACTGTTCAACTTGAATTAAACGTGGATCCAAATTTGATCTGTCAAAATCTATTGGTAATAAAATACTATTCAAATTTAATATTCATTTTCGATGTGTAGGTGTATCACTGCTGATCATCTTGCTTCCTGAAGGGAAAATTCTAAAGGAAAATCCTCGAAGGACTTGCACAAATGCAGAGATTACCTACATCACTGGACATCGTCTAGCTGTCCTGCTGCTACATATTATATCCTTTTCTATATATATTATAAGTTTTAAAATATACTAAGTAAAATCGAAACATTCCCTTTTTAAAAAATAGTAGAAATAAGTAATCTCTCCATGACAAATAAAATTCGTACTAGTGCG